>JACDOX010000157.1:295422-306172 GCA_014549065.1 Cardinalis cardinalis | reverse complement strand
AATATAATATAAATCAGCCTTCTGAGAACTTGGAGTCAAATTCTCATCTCTCACCTCATCCTAGAAGCCTCACAACCCCACAGCTCCTCCTGCCATGCAAAGCCCTGGTGTGCTCCCTGCTCCAGGAGTGCAGCYCAGGGGGAGGAGGCACCACTGCTCCCTCTCCCTCCCACACAGCCTTGGTGTAAACGGGGAGTTTCTGTTCTGTTTTTTTAATCTGGTGTCCTCCTGTGAATGCCACTGGGAGTAGAAATTCAGGAAACCAAATTTTAAATGTTTGGATGTTCAGATCCTGTTAATCAAGGCTGGAGTTTCTTAATGAAGGAAAAAGAGCAGCACATTCATTTCGTTTTCATTTCTGTGCAGAGAAGAGAGCTCCAGAAATTAAGTGATAATTTCATTAAATTATTATCCATAGAAATACACCCAGATTAGTGTGATAACTCGGCTAATGGCATCTGTAATTATTTGATTACACATGCTGAATTATGGATCTATGAATATTAAATATATTAGACACTAATATAAAGCCAAGGGATAATCTAACTGTCATGAATTCAGATAAAACAGTTGTAAAAACCATATGTGCAGTATTAAGCCCCCCAAATGAAAACCAGCAGTACTTCCCTTCCCAACTCTAACTCAATGTGATGCTTCTAGGCTATTTAGAGAAACATATTGCTTTTTAAAACAGAATAATTATCTTTTTGCCCCAAATATTTGAACATCTGTGCACTGACACACACCTTCTCCTCCATCCTCAGCCTAACATCCCTTGAACTGCCAGCTGTGGCACAACATGAGCCAAGACACTCAGTCTGCTCCAGAGAAGAAAATGTTAATMCATATCCCATATGTATTTTTACAATCTGTTTCCACTGATTCAGAGGGAAGGACCTGGCACACTGACCTTAAGTTGACAGAAATAAATATAAATGAAGCTTTTGAAAGGGATATATGATGATATATGATGGTCGCTGCCCCCAAAATGGAGAAAACATTATGTAGAAGACATGATGTGCCATGTGGACTAGAACAATTCAATCTTGAAAAAAAATAACAAAACAACAAAAGAGGTGGCAGCAGGAAAGCACGACTTCAGAGGAAGAATAGGAAGAATTCCTGGGAAGAAGGGAAATGTATCAAATAGCTGATCTCATTGCTGTGCTCTGTGACTGCTGCTGGGTTTTGGGTAGAGGAAAACCCCAGACCTAAAAACACTTCATGAAATATCCAACAAGACCCATCTGCTGCCCCTGAAAACACACCATAGGTACCTTGCAGCCAGGTAGAACTCACTGTACTCACTGCAAAGGTACCAAAAGTGCTCTGAGTGGGCAAGTTCAGTCTCTTCAAACCTCTGGCAGATTAAGGCAGCTCAGGAAACCAACCCAGTGTTCCAAAGGATGATACAGCCCAGGAATTCCCAGCCTGAGCAGATCCCACAGGCTCTTGTCCCCCTGGCACCCAGCACCCACCCACAGACAGYGCCTTCTGCCTGGCTGAGGGTGCTTTATTCCAGATAAACCACCTGGATGGAGGGCATGACACCCCTGGGCTGGCAGCGCTCCAGCTGACACAGCCTGCTACAGCCAGTGTGTGCCAGTGGGGGCACAGGGAATTCAAAACAAATTTCAGAATGCCTTATTTGCTCTACAAGTTAAGCTGGGGTTATTTATGATTTGTCCTCACCATTTCAGCAGACATTTTTACCTCAGGGAAGGCCAATGTTTAAAAAACTCTCCTTCCCTTAGCTTATTCCTTCTTCTYTCCTCCCAAAAGACAAGCTAAAGGTGAAGGCATTTGGCAGCTAATATTTCACCTGCAGAAGAGAAGAATGACTTAGAACACAGCATTTAGCTGCTGTTGCCTGATGACTTTATATTGATCCATGTCTGCTCTGTCCCTGTAAYGTGTCTCAGCAGCTCCACACTGCATGAGGCCAATGACCAGCTTGGGGAACCAATCTGACTAAAAACCAGTACTTCTACAAACACAGTAAGATGAAAAAAATGCCTTCAATCTGAACAGTTTTGGCATGTGATGGACAATTGGGAATGCTGACATAAAAGAAATGGAGGGAAACTTCTGGCTGAGAACCTTTTGGTGAGTGCCTGTACTTTGTCCCTGTTTGGCTGACACTGCCCACAATGAAATTTGGAGCAGCAAAAGTAGGCAGAGATGACCCAAAATCCTTTGATCTGCAAGGCCAGAACAAGAACTTCAGATCTGGWGTAAAAGGCAAAGAGAATATATGGAAAAAAAGAAGTTTTTAGAGAAAGCATACCCCATTTCAATGATTATTGGATTTTAGGGCTTGTTTCTGTCTATTCCCAGGAGTGAAATACAGGAAGAGTTACAGAACATTTGTTGACAACAACTGACTATAGCAATGGGGGGAAAAATGTGCTTTGGAGTAAGTGCTTCAGCATCCTCATAAATCGGCACTGGAATAGACACTGGCCATTGTGTTTCTGAGGCTCTTACAAGAGAGCACAGCGTGGTGGTTGCTCTCACCATGKCAACCCAGACAACTGCCCCATCACAGAAGGTTTGCACTCTGCAACACCCATCCCTCCCTGCCCCTGCTTCTCAAAGGAGCCTGATGCATTCAGCACTTGAAGCAGCMCTTGAAGCCGGAGCCCCAGCTCCAGTGGCATTAAAGTCTCCTGCACTCCATCCTACAGCAGCCACTGGGAGCAGGAGCAGCAGCTCTCTCATCTGCAGAGAGCTATTGAAAAATGGGGTCAAACCTAGGAAAGAGTATTTTCAATTTCAATTTCTTCAATACACAGCAACCTTTTGGGGCCCAGCACTCTTTGTGGAGAGTATTGGAGAGGTCCAATGACCTGAGCTGAGGTTTTGGTTGGGTTCCTCACAACATCGCCCTCTACCACTGCACCACTACCCCACTGTGAAGAAGGGGGCTCAGGTCACTGCCTGGGCCCTGGGGGAAGTGATTTTAGATTGCTCTGGGGGAGCTGGTGCTGGGACTCCTGCCACCTCCTGCCATCCCTGCCACAGCCCTGCCACCCCTGCTGTTCTAGCTGAGGCTTCTGGCAAGCACCAGCCAGGCAGCCAGAGGTGATAATGTCACATTACATCTACAAACCAGAATTCRTCTGTTAAACTTCGTGCTCTTTAGTATTTTTATTCTGTTTCATTGGAAACATTTTATTAACACTTCATGGCAAAAATCTTATGCAGTCTGCCTGGTGAGACAAGGTATTTCATTAAGCACTTCTGGAGTCAGTAGGACATCACCCTCTTTTTCCCTCAGCCAGAAAAGCAGCCGCTGTAGAGGAGAAATCACATACATTATCCACTGAGACTGAATGACTCCACTACCTTCCCAGCTCATGTTCTGCTTGCTCAGGACAAATTGTTAAGAAGATTTTCAAGAACTGACACTGTGGGGATCCCTGAAGTGCAGGTATTATTCCATACTTTTGATGGAACAGAAGTGTATTATCTCCTCTGTATAGGTGGAGAATTGAGCAGAGAAGCTAGAGGACCCATTTTGGGAAGTTTTATGCATCCTACTCCCACACAAACTAAATGAAGTCTTGCCTGACCAGGGTCCCAAGAGATTACTGGTATTCCAGCTGCTCTTGAATCCTCCAATAGCTGAGTTGCAGGACTGCAAATAATACATTTAGTACTTRAAATTCTTTAAACTTGAGCAGTCAGTCATTACACACATAACAACATGGGAGTAGGTGGTTTGGATTTTTCCTACTCAATGGATTAGAAGAATGTGGGGAGAGATGCACTTTTTGAAAGAAATAATTTGGTGAAGAACTGAAAGGGCATTGAAGCTGGTATCCAAAATTCCATGACTAACCTCTGTTCAGATTACTGCCCACAACTATGCACAATATATCCACTTGCTCTTTTAAAGAAAACCTTTATATTCATTTGTCCTTGAGCAAGCAAAATGTTCAGTAGCTTCAGTGGGGGMTCTGCTGAGCCTCAGAGGCTGGATCAGGGAGCTGGCTGTCACAGCTCACTCAGCCATCTAATCCTGCTCAAATCACTCCCTACAGAGCTCCAGGGGTACAAGTGAACCAGAGCCTGCAGCACTCCTGTTGGTGTGTGTCYAGGCCRGTGTGGAAGAGGTTTTACAGTGACTTCTGTGAGCTAGAGAGAAGTTTGATAAGAGGATCCATGTTTACCCCTGAAAGAATTTCCTACCAAGATTGTTGACATAGAAACCAAGAAAGACAGAAGGATAAATAAGAGAAACCTGCAACTTTCTATTCCAAGCACTTTGTTTGTCTCTTCTGACCAATGAGTAAAGTGTGAACTTAAGAGCTTTGTAAAAATGTATAAAAAGCATGCATGCTAAAATAAAAACAGGGTTTGAAGCCTTCTGAAAATGGAGTGTGTTGTTGTGTATTGTCTCTGTCTCAACTACAACAGGCCAGTGCGAGTTAGACAGCCAGGCTGAGGCAGGCTCTGCTCTAGCTCTGCTCTAGCACTGGTGTGAGTACCACATTTGCAAGAGTATCAGGTATGAGAAGATGCTGCTCACCAAAGCCAACTCCAGCAGCACAAAATGAGTGCTTGCATGACTGCACCCACCAAAGCAAGTAATAAACTCGAGCTCTGCCTATGATCCCATTTCTCAGTTTCAGAAGTGGTGGGTTATATGACATTACTGTGTGCAGGTTTGCTGACAGCTCAGAGAGAAAGCCATTGGATGGAGACCTCCTGCCTACAAACAAACAAACAAACAAACAAACAAACAAACAAACCATTAAACAAACAAACCCACCTCAGCACAGGGCTAGCTTTAGAAACACTCTCACAATCTGCATTTCCAAAACACTCTGCAAAGAGTGATACAGCAAACTATATTTTCTTTCATAGTCTGTGATGCTCTATAAAAAGAGAGCTACTAAATGTTGCAGTGACTCAGAACTGCCTTTGGGAGCATGCAGGCAACCTGCTGGAGACCTCTGGCATCCTGCTCCTCCTTCAACCAACACATGACAGAAAGTGCTGAAACACCTGCCAGCTGCAGTAATTTGCACAGTGCCAAATATCCCAACACCCCACCACRAGCTCACATGCAGAAATTCTGCTTTCATTAAGGTTTTTTAAACCCCTYTGGTTTCCTGTCTCACAAAGGTACTGGAGCAAATAATCTACTCTACTAGCAAAGGAAACACTTAGRTGGACCTCCACATTGTTTTTTTCCCAAGACTATTGTTTTTTTTTCCAAACCAAAAATATAGTGAGGTACTTACCCAGTAAAACTCAAAACYGTGTATCCTACACTTTTTGGTAGAGTTTGAAGTCACACATAAATGATCTGTATCTCATGGGAGTCATGTGGTCTTTCCTGCAAAAGGAGAGTCTTGCTCCTTGTCTGATTGTTAAATGATTTTGATATCAGAGCCCTGACATGAGGTTTGGAGAATCTTGTTCTCGCTGAGTCAAACTGCTTTCCTTCTCAAACTGAGAAAAGATTTTGGGCAAAGTCCCTGCATCACTATTTTAGGCAAAACCAAATTGACCAAGCGTTACTCAAGYTGCTTTTATGTGGCACCATTCTGATCATGGTCTTAGAAGTGTCATTACTAAAGTGCTCTGAGGAAATTTCAGGAATGATGCAGATGCTGTTGATACATCTTTTATTTAAAATTATCAACATTTTAAAATCCAAACCAGCATACAACCAACCTTTTTGCAGTGCTTACCTAGTTTTATTTTTTCAGAGCAAACCATTACCTAGGAACACATATTAGAAAAAAAAATCCTTTAATCCTATTTCCTTACTTTTCTACTTTTCTSACTCAAAACTAGGAGAATATGAGGCTCTTGCACCCATAAGGAACCCTCATATTTTGATGGTCTCAGCCTTTGTCAGTTGGTTTCTGTTTCAGACTGCTCAAGTGTTTGCACTAAGGGTGCTCTATTGTCATGTTTTTCAGTTGGGAASAGCAATAACAGCCAGCAGACATAAAAACTCATCTGGGCACATCAGGGGCAGCTTAGACAGTCTTGATTATGTGATATACAACAGCCAGTGCACGGCTGTTCTCTGTGAGCCACACTTCTCACAAATACCTGCTGCTTGCTTGCTCAGCCACACTGTGCTGGACTTCCCTGGGATGAAAAATTTTGTCTGAGAAACATTGCAATTTGCAGCTGAGTATCCACCTTCCCTGCTGACCTGCTTTTCTGGAGGAGAGCATACTGAGAGTCTGATCCCAAAGGACAAAATGGTGAAGAGAAATGAAAATATTGTCACTCAGATTTTTTTTCCTTTGGTGAAATGAATATCTACTCTCTTCAGTTCCTCCTTATAAAATATCATGAAAGTTCTCTTATTCAAGTGTCCGAGTTTGGCTGCAGCACTGTGAAAACATTCCCAAGTCTATATTCAGCCATCTATACAKTCAGAWAATTTAAAATGTTAGTGTTCACTTTGGATAGATTGTATTATCAATAAACCTTTTCCTTCCCCCATTCCATATTTTCATATTAAAAAAAAATGTTTTCCCTTATTTATCATTAAATTCAACTCCCAGTAAGAGCCTGCAGAAGGGAATAAAACAAGTCTTCAGAGCYTTCTGCAATTAGCATATTCTCATCATGCTCCAGTAATTATCTCCCTTGATACTTCAGTTGGGATGCCACACTGCTCTCATCACTACAGCATTCCCATGGGGGAAATTAAGAGGCAAAACACTAAGATTACTCAGATTCCACATTTGCCATGTGCACATCAGTGCCCTCGTGGTCTTTGTGCCTCTGACTCTCCTGCAAATCCCTCACCAGCAACCAAAACCAGCACAGCTGTGTTTGTGCCACCRACAGCGGGTCAAAAGCACAAAACTTGTTCTTTACTTCTGGGGGGAAAAGATTCTTTAGTGAATCAGTGCTGCTCAGAGCTGCTTAGGAGGCGTCAGGGAGAAGTGTGTTTGGGTGTGTTAAAGGGTTTTGTGCACGGTGCTTTTGTTAGTTTTTCTTCTCTCCTTTGCTGCCTCCTCCACAAATAACCTCAAAAAGTAAATCAATATTGTCTTCATTCTCCATTTAATTCTCCTTCTCTRCCTGCAGGACTCATTGGGTACATTATTCCTCTAGTCCCAGAAAGTGYTTGGCTCCTTTCCCAAGGCCCTAACACCCTTTTTATCTTCAGGTGGCATAAAGAACTCTGCAGACCAAGCTAAATTTCTTTATTCTAGCAAAAAATTTTTCTAATTTCAAAATTCAGTATCCCTATTTTCTCAGCTAAGCCTCTCTCCATTACTATCCCAGAAATCACCAATGGCCACTTCACAAAACTATAAAAACAATTAATACAGCAACTCCAACATTGTCCACCTCACTCGGTGTAAGGTGTGAAAGGAAAACAACCCTCAGAATCCCAGCAGTTCTCTCAGCCATAGCTACTCCTGRGAACAGTGTGCAGCCAGGTTTGTCTAGATTAAAGCAGGAAATTTGGGTGCTAAGCTTGTAGCCAGGRTTGCCCAGAGATGCATTACTGCTCCCTATTTGATTTGCACTGAATGGGCACCAGCATAGCCAAATTTCAGGACAGTCTGCCTGATAAATCACGACTGACACCACATTGTATTGCAGGAATGAACTGTTTATTTCACAGCTGCCAACATTATGCAACTCTTTAGAAATAGTCAGAAAACCAGATGTGTGGTACACAAAGTACAAAAAGCCATGTCTTCTCCTCTTCCATCAAGCTCCCTGCCCYAACTTCTGATCTCAGAGAGCATCTGCAAAGCCCATGAAAGCTGACAGGAAATTCTGCTGTTTCTGATGAGGGAGATGAATTTCAGTACTTGATTTATTGCAAAATACTAGAACACAATCCCATCACACATTCCTGTGTGATGCTTTACAATATTTCAACAATTTAAGAGTGTAAGGAATGAGTATTTCCAATTTGTAGGTACTTTATAAGAAATCCTGTTCAATAGAGATCTCCTCTTCTGTTCTTCGCTTTTCTTAAACCAGTTGCACAGAAGAAAAATCCATGTTGCACCACAATATGTACTTAGTGCCCTTCTGAGCCATGGATGATTTACAAAACCAGTTTGGCTGAACTTCATCATCTTAAACAAGAATAGACAGAGCTTTACCTAGGAAGGAAGGGAATATCCATGCCTTTGTGTTTGTGCATTAGTGTCATATATCTGAGATACTTATATTAAAAGCCAGTTTCACAATTTCAGTTTAAGGAGACATGCACAAAGTTATGGGTGCTCTTACCCCTTCTAATCCCATGGAGTGCCAGGGCATAACCCACAAGTAGGAGGCTCTTAGTAATTAGTCTTAATGGTTTAGGAAATACAATAGCTGCAGCTTTTCAGTTGTCCTCAGAGATAAAAAACCCCAACCCATCAGTTCCAACTACACCCTCATACCACTTCTTTCCCCACTATATACGATTTAGGCTTGAATTCCTGAGTGTTTTACGAAATTGCATGAACATCAAAATTCAAAAAGGGAACAAGCATGGACTGGATAAAGCAGCCTGTTGGAGGAGGGAGCAGCCCACAGAGCCAGTGARCGCTTCTCCCCTGGGCTAGGATGGGCACAGCAGGCTGCCTGGGCTAGGATGGGCACAGCAGGCTGCCTGGGCTGGCATGGGCACAGCAGGCTCCCATTGTTGGGATGGGCACAGCAGGCTGCCCTGGGCTGGGATGGGCACAGCAGGCTGCCTGGGCTGGGATGGGCACAGCAGGCCGCCTGGGCTGGCATGGGCACAGCAGGCTCCCATTGTTGGGATGGGCACATCAGGCGGCCATGGGGTGGGATGGGCACAGCAGCCTGCCCTGGGCTGGGATGGGCACAGCAGGCTCCCATTGTTGGGATGGGCACAGCAGGCTGCCCTGGGCTGGCATGGGCACAGCAGGCTGCCCTGGGCTGGGATGGGCACAGCAGGCTCCCATTGTTGGGATGGGCACAGCAGCCTGCCCTGGGCTGGGATGGGCACAGCAGGCTGCCCTGGGCTGGGATGGGCGCAGCAGGCTGCTCTGGGCTGGCATGGGCACAGCAGGCTCCCATTGTTGGGATGGGCACAGCAAGCTGCCCTGGGCTGGGACGGGCACCCCAGGCTGCCGGTGCGTGTCCGCGCTGGGCGATGTGGGGGCAGATCCGGAGTTGCCCCCGGCTGGCAGCGCAGCCTGGCACAGYGGGTGCAATCCCCGGTGTGCAGGCCGCTGTACCCGGGCCCGGCTCCGCAGCACGGGGACATTTGCTGCGGCTGGAAGCGCGGCTGGAGCAGCTGGAAGTGCATTTCCATTTTTACCGCAGCCAAGTGAGGGGATCGCGGGGTGARCGAGTGTTTTTAAACGTGCGCAAAGCAGCTGTGACTTCAGTCTGCTTGTTGGGACTGTGTCTGCTACAGCGCAGAATCAAGAACTGGTAAATAATGTGTAAAACAGGTGGAGGAGTGATGCCGTGGGTCTGAACTCTCGGGGCAATCCCCTCAGCGGTTTCTGCCGGACGCTGGCCTCGAGCCCGGCCGTCTCACACGGCTCGGCCCTCGGGCCCTGCGCGGCCGCCATCTTCCCCCGGGGCCGGGAAGGGAACCGCCTCCCGCGTGGGCTCTGCCYCTCAGCGGAGCCGCGGCGGCCGCTGCCACCTCCCGGTTCGGCCGCAACAGCGCCCGCCGGGGCCGCCCGAGGCCGGGAGCGCCTCGCCCGCCCGGGGCGGCCCCGGGGCCGCTGCCGGGGGGGCGCGGGCGGGGCCGCCTCACGCCAGGGGCGGGGCCAGGGCCGGGGCCGCGCGAGGTAGCGCACTGCGCACGCGCACCGCGCCGACGCCCCCGGCACGGGGCTGTGACGGCGTAACCAAACCTGCGTTAGCCCCGCCCCCCGGGGTGTCCCGCGTGACCGACACGTAAACGGACCAATGAGCGCTGGGGATCCCGCACGGACCGGCGGTGCCGGGGCGGTGGTGGCCAATCGAGCGCTGCGGGCGGGGTGGGCCGGCTGCGCGTTCCCAGGCGCCTCGGCCGGGCTCTCAGTGCGCTCGGGGCGGTGCCGGCGCTCGGAGTGTTTCGGGCCGGCGGAGCGACGGGCGGGCCCGGCATGGGGGTGAGGTAGGGCCGGCCCGGCGCACGGAACGAGCGCGGCCGGCTGTCGGGACCGGGTGTTCGCGGCGGTGGGACGCGGAGCCGGGCGGAGGATGGAGGACAAGAAGGAGGAGGGCGAGGCGGAGATCCAGGAGCACGGGCCCGAGCACTGGTTCAGCAAGTGGGAGCGGCAGTGCCTGGCTGAGGCCGAGCAGGAGGAGGCGCTGGCGCCGGAGCTGCAGGACGAGGCGGCGGCGCAGCCCGAGCACAAGCAGCAGAAGCTCTGGCACCTCTTTCAGAATTCGGCCACCGCCGTGGCGCAGCTCTACAAGGGTGAGCGYGGTCAGGGGCTCGGGGAGGGCACAGCTGGGGCTGCTGGAGGCCGGTGGAGCCCGAGCGCAGTGGGCTCGGGGCCCGGCCCGTGGGGGGTGGGGGCGCCGAGCAGCCGCGGAGCCGCCGGGGTGGGGAGGTGCCCGCAGCGGTACAAAGGGGCCGAGGCGGCGGGAGGAGCGGCTGCCGGCCCGCGGCCGCCCTCGGAGACGGACGGGAAAACAAAATGGCGAGAGGGAGGGGGAGCCGCGGTCGCGGCCCGGACAGCGCCCGGCGCGGCCTCCGGGGCGGCTCCTGCGCCGGCCCGGCCGCACCCCCTCCCCCGGCCGCCGGAGCGCTCGGGCCGGAGCGCGGCCGCGGGGTGTCGGG
>JACDOX010000157.1:278620-295277 GCA_014549065.1 Cardinalis cardinalis | reverse complement strand
GAAGCCCGGCCCTGCCGGCGGCTCCCGACGCCCAGCCCCGGGAAGAGACTCCCGACAAAATGGCGCGGCGGGGCCGGGGCGGGGGTGGCCGGGCGCTCTCCGCCGCGCTGGGGGCACCGCGCCCGCTGCCCCGGCCGGGCSGCTGCCCGCYCGCCCCGCTCGGCCCCGATCCGGAGCTGCCTCCGGAAGGTGGAACAAAATGGCGAAACCTAACATGGCCGTTCGGAGCGGGTGACTCCAAAATAAACAGCATGTGTCCTTCCCTCCCTGCAGACCGGGTGTGCCAGCAGCCGGGGCTCTCCCTCTGGGTCCCCTTCCAGAACGCCGCCACTGCGGTCACCAACCTCTACAAAGGTAAGGGGCTGCCCCTCCGCTGCCCCGGCAGCCCTCTCCGCCGAGCCGGGCCCCACTCTGCCTCCTGCCCCGGCTTACTCATAAGTAGGGCCTGTTAATGTCTCTTATTCACCCTGATAAAATCTAACCCGAGACTGCTTCCTGAATCTTGCAGGTTTTCCCTGGTCCACTTTAGCTGACGGTAGCTGAATCTTTTCTGTTGCCTCATGTCAATGACTCATAAACTTAAAATCTGTTTTACTTTAGGACCCTTGAAAAAGGGTGTCTTTAGCGTGTGTCTGTTTCTTGTGAATTCAAGGGAAGCATACAATGGCTTATTAAACAGTACTGAAATTCCCTGCATTGTGTATATTTCATGGTGCGTTAGATGTTGGGGTGTCAGTATAATGCCTTCTCTTTTGTGGTGAAGCGAAGTTGGGTTTAGTGTTCATAAAATTCTGCACAGATGTTGTGTGACAGAAACTTYTATCTTCGTGTGGCACTGAGGCTTCTTAAGTAAGCCTCACAGTTTATTTTAAGCACTAAAATGTCATTATGTCTGTGTTCAGCATGGCTGTAAGAAGGCAGCATTAGCCAGAACTTTGATAGGAGTGTGCTTTGCATGTGGCTGTGCTTTAGTGCTGGTTTACTGGGTTTTTCTGAACTCTGCAGTTCTTTGGGTTGTCCCAGGAATTCTTGTCTGCAGAAGGCTCATTCAGTGGCTTTTACTTTATTTAAAAGGTTGTGCTAAAATGGTGCATATCAGTGAAGGCTGAAATTGGCACATTGTGATTCCCATTGTTACTGCCTTCCATTCCAAGGAAGGGAAGTGCTTTAAAAAGAATTCCAATGTTGTTTTTTCTAGCTTATAGTTTGATTTTTTTCCCCTTGGTCTGTACAGCATTATCTGTAGTTCTACCTCTATGCTCCTTCATTCGCCCCCAGTTTTGTCATTTTGGATTTGCTTTAAGCAGTTGATGTGTCCGTGATGGGTGATCATGTTTCTGACAGATGTGGACAGAGAGAGGAGGAAGTGTAGGTGCACAGGCCTCCTTGCCAGTGTTGCCTCCTGCAGAAGATGCATTTGAATGCTGTGTGTATGTGTCAGGTCATGTGAAGGGGCAGCACCTGAGAGCAGGAAGGTGCTGGCCTGAGGGTGTGGGTCACTAGAACGTGTCTGGGGACAATAGTCATTTGAGAATGGTGCTAGAGTAGCAGCAGGTAGTGTTAATAAATTGTCTGGAATAATTACAGTCTGTCTTTACAAATGGCATGGTCTCCCTTACAGCATCTTTATTATGAAGACTTAGGCTGTTTATTTCTGGTTAAAATGTTAGATTACTTCTGCTCTAGGCAAAATGAGCCTTTTTGTTGGCAGTGATGTGATTAACTGATGAGTAGGTTATTGGGGAAACTAGACTTTTAAGTTGGAAGCTGACTTTGGTCAGGTATAATGTAATACTTCAAAAAACAGCATCTGAAAGAAATGTTTTCTTCAAACAGATCCTACAGTACCTGCRATACTCAGGAATGCCATCTTTCAATTTTCAGTTAACTTGTAAGTCAGTAGAAATTTGGTGATAACATGGTTAGAACCAGCTGAACACTGTCATATTTGACAGGTTGGAGTCAATACTGTGAGCTTGCTTTCCCTAGTGGTGAACATGGCTCTTGTTTTTCACATTCTCAGTRCTGTTTGTTTTGGAGGACTCTGTCAAAATACTGGAGGAATACTTCGTGGGGTGAACTGAACACCACGAACTGCCTCTTGCCTTGTCAGCTGCTTTCTGGTCTGATAAATACTTGGATTTTTGAGGCATCATCTTTTTAACAAGRGCAACCCAAGGAATGGTGAATAATGAGAATGCCATGATGTCTTGAGTGTCAGCATTTCTTCTGAATATAGATTAGAAGTTTAATATCACACCRCACTGATGGTCTTACACCCCAAGTTGCTGGTGATAGAGACTGCGTTCAAGGCACTTCATTATCTTGATTGCACTAAAAAAGTGAAGCATGGTTTTGTAATGTAGGATTTAGAACTTAAGACCACTGTGAAAAGTTCTTGGTATGTGTTAGAATAAGACTTCTGAGCCTACAATTTACCTTGTTTTTATTAAAAAAAGCCCTGAATATTTTCTAATGTTGATTTTGACTTAGTAATTTCAGAATATGTGCAGCTTAACTGCTTAGGTTTTGCTAGCTTAACTTGGTAAACAAAGTGGTTGTGGCTTTTACCATAAAAATCTAATGTACCCGGGGTAATGATGCTTGAAACTTCTCTGGGCTGCATCAGCAGTCAGTGTTTGACCTCATACCTAGTTCACAGTTAGCACTTTGTAAAGCATTCTCATACACAAAGAAAGCAGGCTATTGACGTAAAGCCAGCCTCCAAGCCTCAGAAGGACACTCCTGGTATTCCAGGAAGTGATTAAAGGAGTGTTTTCAGTTTCCAAGTTGGCTCCCGAGTGTTTGGGCAGCTCTTGTGCCAGTGCCTTGGAGGCTGGGCTGCTGTGCAGTATAAAATGGCAGGAGGAATAATCTGTCATGTTACCATTGCTTTCAGAGGAATTAGCATTTGTAAATGTAGCCTTTGGATTACAAAGTAGTTCAGGCAGGATACTCTTAGAGTGGATACAAATAACAGGTTAAGTTACATTTGTTTACTTGTTTAATTTATACTCCAAAACCTCCAAGATTTAGCTCAGTTTGAGGTGGTTTTGRTCTGTTGTGTTAGGTTTGAGGTGCTGCTCTTTGGCAGTGTAGCTCTCAGTGCTGTCTTTCATGGTCTGTGCAGTGGTATCTTAYAATACGAGTCCAAGAATAACATTTAGCAGTAGTACTTTCTGGGTTCTGGAGTGTGACAAAGCTGCATTAGATGTGTATGTCATTGTTTGTAAACCAATATTTTGGGATAGCTGTTCAAAGAAATACCTTTATCKTCTGGCTTTTGCCGTGGGCTTCATTAATAAAACAAGATGATAAAATGCCGCTTGAATCAGCTTTCCCATATGGAAAAAATTCTATGGAATTCAAGTAAACAAAATTGGAGTGGAAATGTTAATGTCTTTTAAGAAGCAAGAGCAACATAAGAGTATGAAACTGAAATAGGCATTGTCAAAGCTCTGATTGCAAACCTGTGACGAGCAAGATGAGCATAATTGTGTGGTGAACAGGATTTGTCCCACCTGTTACTGTGGTTTGAAACTTACTCAAACTGGTGGCCAGAAATACACTTCCCGAAGTTTGAAAGCAACTTAATACATTGGAGACACAGCTATAACTGATGTGCACAGGTGACTAGTTACATTAACAGAGAGGGAAATTGCATTTTGTAATAGGATTTATTATAAATTATGTGTTTAAAACTTTTCTGTATCAGAATTGCTATGGGATCCTAAATTGGGAAGGAAACTTTCTTAGCCTTTGTAAATGGTATGTTYGCTAATTGAAAGACATTGGGCACACTTGTATTCTAACTAGTTTCAAAACTGTGGCCTGTGAATTGCCTCTGCAGTTGAAATCCAGCTGAAAATAGAAGAACTTGAAAGAAATCCTGAGTTTTCTGGCAGTTTCTTACCTGTCAGAATGAAGAAAAGCAGTTACGCCTCTTTTATGTTGGGGCTTCCTGGTGTATTGATGCGCTGTGTGTGTCTAAGTCTGTTGTCCATTGATTTAGTATCTTCCTCAGCCTGACAAGCTCTAAGTGTGTTTTTAATGTAAATAAACAGTGCTGTGGTGTTGACCTGAAGTATAGTAAATGCAGTTTAAGTGGAGCTGGAGTTGCTGTTGACTCTTTGACGTGTAAAGAGGAGGGAATGTTTTGGCTGATACTCTCTTCAGGTTTAATGGAACTCCTCTTTGCTGCTGCAGCCACCTTGGTGCTGCCTTATGGAGTAACCTGTAGAAGATGTAGATACTTCTTTCCCATGGTTGGCAGGAGGCCACATCGTGCTGTGCCGTGCTGTACATTGCTGTGTAACACTAAGAGAMCTTTTTTCTGTCTTCTTGCAGAGAGTGTGGATGCCCACCAGCGAAGCTTTGATTTAGGAATTCAGATTGGCTATCAGCGTCGGAATAAGGATGTGTTAGCCTGGGTTAAAAAACGCAGAAGAACTATTCGAAGAGAAGACTTAATCAGCTTCCTTTGTGGAAAAGTCCCTCCTCCAAGAAATTCTAGAGCTCCCCCAAGACTGACTGTAGTATCCCCTAACCGAGCTACTTCAACAGAAACTAGCTCATCTGTAGAGACTGATTTGCAACCCTTCCGTGAAGCCATAGCTCTGCATGGTAACTGTCACTTTTTCAATACTACTTGGTTAAAACTGGGTGGGGGTTTTTAAGGTGTGTTTGGCATATCCTAATGTGTCGTGTACCTGGTGTTTCAGCTGAAGGTATCCCCTTCATTCTTTAAGGGAGCTTTTGCATGTATAAGACATGTGTTGGCTGCTAAAAATTTGTATAGTTGAGTATTTTGAATGAAGAAAAGGTACTGAATAAAAATGATATTTGGGTCTGTAATATTGTGCAGCTGTGAACTCAGCAGTTGAGTTTCAAGTCTTGATAGTGTTTTTGAAGCATGAGGAGACTTGGCATTCATAGCAATGCTAAAGTAAACAGAATTCTTGGAAAATGGCAATGCTATGCTAGCAACTAGTTAAATATTAAGATTTGACTACTAGCAAATTTTTGGGGGCTGAGGGAGGGAATTTGTTGTCTGAGGCTCCTGTCTCTAGCTCTCTAGTACCTTTGTTAGGCACTAATGSAGTTCAGCATTCTACTTAAAGTACCCTGGAAAGGGTGTTTCAGTTACATATTTTTGAAATAGTTGATTCCYGTTCAGAACTTTGCTCTAGTTCACTTTCAGATTTACATGTCTTCCAGTGTCATTCTGAATTGCCTTCCTTGCCATCACCAGCARTGTTGGGTGTATCTTTTTTCAGACATGACTATGCAGTAGCTCATTCTGTATTGGATTATGACTGAGCAAGTGATAGCCAGATGTGCTTTAAATTGCTCTTGAGGTGAGATGAGGCAGTTCACCTCTGGGTTKTGTGCCTTCTAAAATTCAAAAGGGTAGCAGATATCTTGAGGTACAAACCCTAGACATTCTAAAAATGAAAATTAGGCTATCTAGAAATGCAACCTAAATTAAATTTTTACTGTCTGGATATTCTCAGTGGGGGGTAGAATTGATGGGTTAATTAGAAACGTGAATTCCTGAAAATGCAGATCTGGCTTCTGCTGTGCTGTGGTGGATTTTAAAGATGCCCAGTTAAGACACTGTTGCTATCTAGGTGACAGCCATTTAAACCAAACATACTTCCCTACTCAGTCATGTTGATTTTGGCAGTTTCCTGTCTCATACAGAAGGAGGCTAGGGAATTCTGTGCACCACTGTTGCTTACTCAGTGTAGATAAAATTAATTTCATGAGAACAGCTGCAGAAGCTGGCTCTCTCTGTGTTAAGCACTCTCGTGAAAATGCTTCTCTGAAAATATAGTTGAATCTGTGGAGTTGGATTAAACTGTAAAGGCTCAGTCTCAGGTGAGAGGAAGCTTAGGTAGGCTCACTTCAGTACAGTGAGCTCTCTGAGTAAACTCAGAGGCATTTTTAKTGATAAAATGGCTCTTTTTGTGTCCATGTATTGTTTCCTAGCATCTGCTTTGTACAGAGGTGGTTTATGGAAGTCACTTTTTTATAGCATGAGGATCTGAACAATGATACATATAAAGTTTCCCATGTTTTATAATGTAATGCAGGGTCATRAGGAAGTTCTGTCCTCTGTAGTGGCACTGCAGGGGCTCAAAATGTACTTTTCCCCTTCATCAGCTGGTTGACAAGATTACATGTCAGTCACTTTCTGGATTAGGTTCTCCTCATATCAGTTTCAATCTGKTCCTTGACACAAATGCTTTTGTGCTAATCCTTTAGTGACTAGGCTTGTATTGGGCCTCATAACTGTTTTTAGGTTATTGCCTACAATGTTTGCATTTCTCCAGCTTCTCCCCCTTTTTTTTTCTTCARGGAAGTTGTGATTAAGCAATCTCATGAACTCGTTTCCTATTTATTGTAGGGCTTCTCAAAACTRTGTTTTGACTTTGAAACCTGCTAAGGATCTTTAGGTGTGTGTAAATTGCCCTCATTAGGCCTGTGCTTATCATAATTTTTGGCACATTGTTTGAAAGAGCTGCTTCTAAGTATCATGAGAACCTGGTGATAGTGAGGAGCAGTCCAGGCACAGAGGTTTTGAGAGGAGTTTCCAACTGGCATGTAAAGGTGAGAGGCTGTTTTGTGCTGGTTGGCTTCCTTATGGGAATAGAGTATTTCTTTATTGAACATGAGGATGGGTTGAATTASATTTGAGGGATAATGCTAAAACTTTGCTGCTTGCAGCAAGACCTGTTTTAGTAAAGCAGGGATAGGTGTGAACAGCCTATGGCACCAGGTGAAGTGGAAGCAGGGCTGGTGCATTGACTTCTCAGAAATAGGTACTAATAGATGTCTAAAGATCATGGCATAACAGCTTGCTGATCATCCCCTTTGGTGGTGGAAAATACCTCTTTTTTCATCATGTAGCCCCTAAGTGCATCATAAGCACGTGYGAAAATTTTGACAGAAGCAGTGGTAACCAAATAGCTAATAATTCAGTATTTCCTGGAACATCAAACACAATTCTAKGTGTATGCCCTAGAGTAAAACATTAGAGATAATCATCCTTTAGGCATCAGTACAGTCTTTAAACTGTGTGCTTCATCTGAAAAGAAATATCTTAAAACTGAATTTTTGTCTCCAGCCCTGTAACTTCTGACCTGTATTTTATCTCTGTAAGATGGTTGACAGTTTTTTGGACAGGATATTGACCCCAGAATTTAATCTTGTGATACTGATTATCAAGTCTTTGTACTACAAGAAAACTTGAGAGCAGAACAGCAGAGAAGAACCTGTTATAGTAGCTAAAAGCAAAATTATCATGGCAAAAAATTAGGCATGAGAATGTTTAAGCTGGGAGCTCCCTTTTAACTCCACGGCGCTTACGCTCTGCAGTTGTTACTGAAATCTTGTGTATTACTTAGTGAGAAGGAGACTTTGGAACCTTACTCTTGAGAGAGTAAACTTTGGTAAACAACATGTTTTCCCTTATTATCAGCTTTTCACTGTTAGCATGCTGATAGGTAACCTTTGAAATAAAGCATGGCTGATGACTTCAACTGTGAATATTTGAAAAGAAGTTCAAGCCTTTTAGAAAASCTGAGTAGTTATCTCAAGGTAATACATGATATTTTACTCTGAAGTGCCAGTGCAGTTTTCTGAAACTTTAATGAAACATCAGTCTAATGCTTGGTGTTTTAAGATGTGGTAGTAGAAGATAATACCTTTATTGTCCAACATCTCAATTACAGAGTTGGGTTTTTAACTTCCATTAGTCCCTGAAATGTCATTGCAGCCAGGGAAAGTATGGATGTGTCTTCACCTACTCTCTGGATGTGTATTGACATTTCCAGTTCTGTAAGAGATGAGTTTCAAATGACAGAATTACATCAATCTGAGCCAACAGTACAAGACTCCCAAACACTGCCACGTGCTCAGCCACGTTGTGCCTGGCTGTAGCTGCTGTACCAAGGGTGGTGCACAGCCCCTGTCCTTCACTGGGCGTGTGCTCTGTGTTTCACACACCATCCTCCCAGCAAAATGGGAGAAAATGCTGTGCTTTCAGGAGGGGCAAGAAGCAAGCTTGGAAAGGTAATGTTGACATGCATTTGACTTGAGCATTCTTAATCAAAATTTAGGTGAATTTGGGAAAAAAATAGGGCAGCAGTACAGTGAAAGAACATTAGTTCTTCTCCTTAGCTTTAATGTTGATGYATATAATTCATGTGATTTGGTCTCTGTGGGGTAGGGAGAGAACTTGCACATAGAAGTTTGTGTGACCTGGCCCCTTAAGAGTCTGAATTCCCACTAGGTCTTCATATTTGCTTCTCAGAATATTAAAGTGCAGCTTAAAACAGGAGCACTTAGCAGAGTGGAGAAGCTGCAGTTGGTAAAAGAGGGGATGGGAGAACAGAGTTCAGATTGGTCTGACACAGGTTAATTAAAGACTGTATGTATATATATCTGTGATGGAATTTTGTATTGGTATGTGCTGCTAAAACTTGCTCTTAGAGCCAGTATTATGAAAGGATGAATATGACAGAAGAGTGACAGGGATCTCTCTGCATGCTATTTTGTATTTATCTGGGGTTATTAACTAATTCCTGCTTAAGTCACACTACCTAAGCATGAATGTTCCTTTTGATACTTCCTGATTAAAACTTCTAGAAACAATAGTTAGTGCTATGTGGAACAGTAGCTACCCAGTATATTATGCTGTGATAGTGACCTGAATAAGTTGTAAATGGGCATGATTGTAGTGCAGATGAAACAGCATTACAGTAGTGATAAACTTGCTAATTTTGAGTGGACAATTCTAAGTATTTTGTAATCCATGAAACATATTTTCAGTCAAGCATTCTAATAGCCTGATAGTTTTGGAGTGTACTTAGTTATAAATTGAGTAGTATTGGTCACAGCTCCTTCTAATAGTACTGTAAGACCTTCTAAAATAGAATTCTTTGTAAAATCATTGTCTATGAAATGTCACTTTGTTGATGAAAGATATGACAGGAAAGAATGTACTAGGTACTGCAAAATGTTTGAGAKCTGCCTTCCACTTCAAACCTTTCCCCTTTTCAGACGGGGGTCAGATCCATGTGGGCCTTCTTAAAGTCCTCAAAGAATAAAGGAGATGTCCCTGGTAGAAAGGAGTGGGAAACTTCAGAGGTGGATGTGAGATTGTGGGAGAAGTGAAGCCACTTCAGCAGCTGTTTGGAWCTCTGTCCTGTTGTATGGACAAAACTGGTGTGCCTGTGGTTGAGGCCATATTAATCACAATACAGAAATTTGAGGTTGGGAAGTGGTGTTTGCTGACAGTCATGTCATCTTACCACTCACTTCAAGTGTCAGTTACTGCTTTAAATGCTCTGGGATGAGCTCTGAGTCTGCTGAAAGCTTAAACTCAGAGTAATTAACAGTAAATGGTTTTTCTGAGATTTCCTCTACCTTGCCGCAGGTTCCCAAGGAAAAACTTAACTCTTTTCCATGTCAACTAAAAGTGGATTTTTTTAAGCATTGCAAATTGTTCTCAGAGATGTTGGTTCCATGTAGTGGCATCTTGATATTTGAATGTATGCCTTAAGTTTGCTTTGACTTTTCCATGTTAGCTCAATTAGCCAATCCTAATGTGCAAATCCAAACTGTGATCTGAGTGTTTCATTTGGCACTTTTGCCCTTCTGGATGGATGGGCAGTGCTGTGTAATGTGGTTCACTGCCAGGAGCTGAGGCTGTCAGTCTGTCAGTGTACCCAGCCATGACTCTTACTGGTACTAAATACCTGTGTGAGCTGCAAGATTAACCTGTAGCTCAAAGCCCATGCTGTGATGCAATAGCCTTGTATTCTGATCTCTAGGAATTAATTCAAAGCTACTCTCCTGCCTTAGACACTAAGTTGGGTTGAAGATTTTAACTTGTAATTACCTCCTGAAGGTTGTTTTTGTATTTAAATGTACAGTGATTCAGCATTACCTCAATACTGGGAAGTCAGTGACTGCTTTAGGCATTGCTTGTGAACTTTGGCAGTCTGGTTTAGAATATGCTGCAGTGTGTTACAGATACATCTTTTAACTGTATCAACTATTTTAAAGAATGCTTGTTACTTGAAAAGGCTCCACTTAAAAACRTAGTTGTTGAGTGGTGCCAAAAATGTCTTTTGACATCACAGGTCAGTTTTGGGGTTTATTTAGAATAATTTTTCTGCCCTTATTTGGGCGCTAGATGTAGTAAAAAGATGTCATGATAAAGTGAATTACTATGTTGCTCCTTTGGTATGAGTTGTAGAACAGTAAATGACTGATAAGTCATGTAAAKTGTTGACTCTTAAGTGTAAGTAATRACACTGAACTCGTGTGGTCACAGCAGTTTTGCTTGGAATTAGGGGTGTGGGGGGAAATCTCTGCAATCAGTTTGGATTGAAAAAATGTCACCTGTATGCTGTCAGATTTTTTCCAATTTAAATGTACAGGATGAATGAATGTTTTTTCTGATGTATGTCATACCAGTTGAAATTAAACTACTGATGTCTTTGAATTGTGAAGTGATTTGTTACCTGCCTAAATTGTGTATGTTAGTAGTTTATCCAGGACATGGTATCTGAATTGGCTTTTTCTCATACATTTGTCATCAAGTTGGCTGCATTACTTTATTTGGTGGATGCWTGGGAAATTATTTTCCTAATGGTTWTGAATTTRAGCYTGACYTTAATCCTGGGAATACTGTCACAAACCTCATKTCTGAGTTACCTTTACACTAAAACAGCTTCTTCTGTTTAAATACTTTCTGCCATTGTGAAKGAGCAATGATTTTCCTATTAATAAAATCTGCAGGGTGCCTCTTGGAGTTCAGACCRTGCTTCTGGGCCCTGTTTGAACACCACTTGGAGCTGTAAGCAAAAGCCCTAAGAATCAGTGATTAGTGACTGTGTCCACTGGTTGTTGTGTAATGCCAGATCTCTGTAGTGAAGTATTTCCTGTGCTGTTACAAGTTGGAAGCTTTAAATGTTCATTCAGTAATGTTCAGTGAAGTTGGTTGGGCTGCTCCATCCTGACTTGTGTATCAGCCTGCCATTGCTGCAGATGGCTTTTGGACTTCAGCTTCTACCTGAGTTTCTGGTGATTGATATTGTAGTTCTGGCAATCCTCTCTTCCCAGAGCCTCTGAAGTTGCCTATTTGGCCTGCCAGCAGGATTGGGTTGGGTTTTGTTAGGATTGACTTGGCAGTCATTGGTTTTTGGCTGCTCATTTGACAGTACATGGAGATGGGAATYAGTATATGCACAAGGTTTATGATGGCTGGACAGAGCTGTGGAATATTTGAGACTGGAGAAGGGAGCTCTAGGATTTTGAAGGTTATTGAGAATGGTATCTTCCTGGACAGTTCAACATTTCCTTGTTCTTACAGTTAGAAGATACGCAGATCTATCTTTGTCTTTCCTAGGGCCAACAGATGCTTCTGTACTCTTCTAYTAATACTCAGATTTGGAAGTTATGATAGTAAAGATGTTTGTCTTAKCTCTGAGCTCCTGTTTATCTCCAAATACAGCCTGAATTGGAAATTGAAGAGAGTAGTTAGACTTTTGTGTATTAGTCCTTACTAAATTTATGTTTTAGAGCATCCCACTTCTGCAAAATTGTCATGTTACAGAAGGCAGAGGTTAAATTAGTATGAAAGTTCATGGTTGTCTTTTTGAGGCCTTGTTTCTACAATAAATAAACTTCAATTGGATTCAAATACTGCTAATCTAAATACAAACCAAAGTACTTGCAGCGTACCTGTKACAGTGATTTGCATCAGAACTGTTGATAACAAATTTTGAGTGATTGTCATTGGTTTTCCTTGCTTGYTCTTTAAGTGCATTTCTGAATTTAATAATACTAACGTGTTGGCTGTTAGTGTTAGCCATGAAATAAAAGCTTGTATTTATGAACTAGTTGTGGTATGCACCTGTGTGAGACCTGCTGCCATACTGCAGTTTCCTTCAGGGAGCGGAAGGGAGCAGGGTGGTGGTRTTGACACAAGACCAGGTCAATTCAACTCAAGTCCTTGGCAGGGCTGTGTAACTCTTGGTCCAGTGTGAAGCCTTTAAATTGAGATTATCTGCTTTCAAGTATGGCCCTGTTTTGAATAGCATGTCATGCCTATGGAGTTTGTTTTTCAGAGTGTGCTGTTACATCCTGGTGTAWAAGCTCACTTTTAACATCATAAAAAGCATTTCTGTAACTACTGGATTATTGCACAGGCTGAAAGCTGAGAAGGTGTGCTCTGGACTGGAGTGGTACAAATAGCAGGATGAAGTGTCTTTAAGGTCTCGGTGGAATGGGGCTGAGTGCAATCCTGTGTGGCACACGTGGGGACTGAACTGTCTGTGCTGTCTGACTGAAGCCCTTTTTCTCTCTCTCCCCAGGTCTTAGTGGTGCAATGGCTAGTATAAGTGTTCGCTCGAGTACCCCAGGCTCGCCTACTCACGTGAGCAGTGGCTCCAATGCTAGTCGAAGGAGAAATGGACTCCATGATGTTGATTTGAACACTTTCATATCAGAAGAAATGGCACTCCACTTGGACAATGGTGGAACTAGAAAGCGTACCTCAGCCCAGTGTGGCGATGTCATTACAGACTCACCAACTCATAAACGCAACAGAATGATCTAAACTGCAAAAATTTCAAACCCACCATGCTGCTTGAAAGCCACTTGATCCTCAGAGTACTATTGAAAAGGAAACATGAGGCCATCTTTCCATATTCATTGTTTAAGACAAAGAATTCAATAAATGCCATAAAGGAAATTTTAGATATTACATTAGATGCCTCTTGTAACTGCGGCTTTCTTAAACTATATTCTTAGCAGAGGACATCAGATATTGTGTAGTAGTTAGCAAGATCATCATAGGCGAACATGTATCTGTTCCAAGGCTAAAAGTGACCTTACTTGTATCATTAAAGGGAAAGGAAATTTCAGATGTTTATTTGGCTATAGAATTCTTTTTTTTTTTTTGTCCTTTATTTCCTGCTTTGAGTATTTGTTTAAACAGTATTGCCAGTTTGACTGAAATTGTCTACAACATGACTTGGCATCTTTGTCAAAACTGCAGGCTTCCATTTTTGCAGCACTGTACCATGCACCTAGTTTCTGTATAGTAACAGTGTGCAAGTTATAAATATTGGACTGTACCCTTTTTAGTTTTAAAAGCAGTTGATAATTCTGGTGATTGTGTGATAATGTAAAGAGGTGCTATGATGGTCATGCAATTAATACTTAATATTGAATCAATACAAGGATCTTTATTGGATTCACTTTGTGTGTTCTAGTGCTCTGAAGTAGCAATATTAAACTTTTCCCCAATTAACTTCATAGGCTTTTAAATCAGTTTGAGAAAATATATGTACTTATTGGTATTATCCTTGTGGTAATCATACACAGTGCAGACTGCACCAGTGCTGACCTAAATTTAGAGAACAATGTCCTGTAATTGGAAAATAGGCTTTTCTGTTCAGTATTAGTGAAGGGTAGGTTTTGTGTACACCCATATCCTATTTTACATTTCTTGTGAAGTAATTGCCCATTGCTGGGGAGGGGTGGGAGGAGAGGGGATGTGGGGAATAGCTGGAAAAGGGGTGTGTTCTAACAAGTAAGACTTCTGGTCACATGTGGAAACTTGGACTAACTTAAACAAGATTCTGTGATGCCATCCCCTTCAGGAGGGAGTGGCATGSAGGTTCTGTGAAGTGCTAAGAAAATAATTTAAAACTGGAAGTTGATTATAAAACTCTGGATAAACATGCTGTAAGCATGAATTGAAAAGGATAAATGGCTTTCTTTTTGTGTTTAGCTTACATTCATAGGATTGAACTCTGGCTGCCGTAACTGAAGCATAGTCTAAAACTGAACTAGAGATCAAGACTGATCTGCTGCAAATCTGTTTCTGAATGGGGAAGGACAGATGTCAGTCTCAGAGTGTCCTGACTATTTTTATACGTAGAGGGAGGAAGTCTTTGGTGGAGAGCTCTGGCTTTAGGGCCTCTAAATCTCTGCCTTGGAAAGGGACAACACAGGAAGAATAAGAAAAATGGAGAGCTCCAACCCTGCACGTTGGGAAAGGGRTATTTAGAGAGGTGGTATGCATGCTTTAACTGGAAGCATAGGTTGATCCTGGGATTAAATGTAGTTATGCTAGATTCCCAGTACTAAGAATTGTGGTTTCTGGCAAAGTTAAGGCACCTTGAGCTCCATGTTAATACACAGCTCTTCAAGACTTTTGCTTACATGCTTGTAGAGTCAGATCTCTTTTGTATTATCTTTGCTGTTTGAAGCAGACTTCACTGTAGGTTTGCCCTTTTACCCTCTCATCGATGTCTGTAGTCAAGGCAAGAACAGCAATGCTGTGTGAGATACTCAAGGCTCTCTACTTGAGCCTGATTTCCTTGCCTTGTGGTGCTTCCATCACATTTCTTTACAACCAAGAGCCCTTGAAGATGTCAGTAGTTGCACAGTACTGTATGTAGCAAGAGGCTCTGTAGTTCATGGACAGCTGTCAGAAGTGTCCAAAGAAAAGTGCTAAGAACTGCTCCAACCCCCACCTGTGTTACATAGCTGAACTTGCACATCACTTGAAACTCAGTATACATTAATTTCAGTTACTGCTATTAACTACAATTCATAAGGTTTAGTTTATGTAAGATGTTAATACTGCATAAAGCTAGTTTCTTTTGGAGACTGCGTTTTCAGCAAAGATTTTGGAGATGGTATCTGAATATACATTAGTATTTATTAGACTATTGGCAGAGGGATTTTTCTGTTCTAAAAGAAAAGTGGAGTCCTGAACAGAAAGGACAGGTGTGAGAATCATTCTTCAGCTCTTCTGTTTATTTTTTAACTGGCTTGTACAAGTAAGATGCTTATGCTCTGCAACGTCTAACACACTTTGTTCTTGATGTGGTAAAGGTGACATCGTACTGGTATCAGTCCTGCACACAGGGACTGAACTGTAGCAGTGCTGCTGGTCTAGCCCAAATACAGAGCCTGTTCAAATTACTTCTCCCCTTTCTTGCCGTGAAATAAATCTTGTTGATGCTCTGAAGTACTAATTCAGTCTATTACCATCTAAATCTAAATTTGTCTGGCTTCTTATTTTGTGCCATTTTTCTTTGAAAGAAAGCAGACTTTGATATTAAACTGGTTGCATTAATGTTTTTTTTTTTTTGCTTGTACCTTAAATATTTGGCAACTTTTGGTTGTTTTTCATTTAGCCCCAACTGTTGTTTGCCCTTTGACCTCTGCCAGAGTGATCAAAAATGCATGTATTCACCTGATAAACACAGGAGAACAGGTTGTCTCTGAAAAAAAAAATAAAAAGAAGTCCAGTACCTGTTGCTTTGAAGACTATTTCTTTTGCCAGTGTAGAAAACTGATGTTCTGGAAATAGCTTTCAGCTATATCCAAACTGTAGCTCCTGGAGCCAGAAGTGAGTTGCTTTTCAGTAGGGAACACTGACTGGAGAACTGTTTGGTCTGGTACAAATGGTGCTTACTTTTGCTTTCTCCTCCGACTCGTGCAGTTGCCCGGTCTCTTCTCCGTGTACATCCAATCTAACCTGAATGTGCGGCAGTTACATAAAGTACATCTGCACTGAAGCTACTGAGCTTGGCTTGCTTATTAATGAAGTAAGTTTTAAATGTTCAATTGAAATCTATATTACAATAAAGTCATGCAAAAATGATTTTGGTTGAAATTGAAGTCCTGCAGTTAAACTTACTTTCAAATGTGGTTTACCCAGCTGGAGTAATAGAAACTCTAAGTCATAATAAACCTAATAAAAAAAATACAACTAATCAGGCTGCTTCGTAATTCTTTGAAGTTTCTGAATAATACAGTCCAATAATGCCAGACAAGATGTGATTAGTGTGAGCTGACAGGCTGCCTTGGTTGTGCAGATCAGGACTTCCCTTGAGTGCACTTTGGTGTGGCTTACACACAGGGTTTTGTCTCCTTTGGACTAATAATGGTACAAAAATTGGGGTGTGCTACACCTGTACAAGATGTTCTGCAGACTTCAACATCACTAATACTTAAAAGAAGCATCTTAAAGAGATTTAAGTGGCATAGTTTAGRAAGTTAAGTGGTGTTGACTTCAATGGTAGAGCTTTCCAGTCTTTTGTAACAACTCTTTGGACTTAAGTGAAATCAGGTGCTTTAATTAGCAGCATTTCCTGCTTCATGTGGGTGTCCCTAAAGCTGCAAACTATTTTCCACTTGCTTTATCAGCAGGTTTTAGGATTCCATTATGAAGGAAAGCTTTATTTCATAGGGGCTTTCAAGTTSAAAAAGTATCTTTTTAATTAATGTTAACATTTTTTCACTTACTTAGCCACCGAAATGTTCCAACAGGAATTTAGAAAGGTTCTTAAATGGCTTCTAAATCCCAGCATCTTTCAATTATTAGCCTGGAGCTAAGTAATCCTTTGGCAGAGATGAGGAATGCAGGCCTGGTGTGTTCTGTGGGGCTCTCTGCCCCAGGTGGGGCTGATGTGGCCGTGTGGGGTGGCCACAGGGCCCTATGGATCCTCCTGCCAGAGCCTCTGGTTGTGCAAGGGCAGGGCAGGGCCCTGGCACTCCTTGTGTGAGCATGGGGCTCCTGGGAGAGATGGAGCCTGGGCAGTTCCCTGGCACTGGCACT
>JACDOX010000157.1:151963-278257 GCA_014549065.1 Cardinalis cardinalis | reverse complement strand
GGTGCTGTCTGCTGCCCTGCTCCACTGGGCCCCTCTGGGACTGTCCCAAAAGGGTAACACACATGGCTGTAGTGAATAAACAAACCAGGGTCCCTCCTGTGCAGCAGGCAAGCATCACCTGCCTCTGGGGGTTCTTGTAAAAGAGATGTTCCTCAGTGGCCAGGGAGACTGCAGCATTTCCTGTGTGACTTTGGCTGGTGGTGCTGCTGTCCCAGCAGGGACCAGGGGCTGTGGAACACCAGCACTGTTCACTGGCCACAGTGGGATGTGAGGGGGGAGTGCACAAGGTACCAGGATCTCCTTGGAGTCTGCTGTGAGCCCTTTGGGCAGAAACTGCCACATAGAAAATCTTACAATTCAGTATTAAATGCATCGATCAGCTGGTTAAACAGCATGTAAGACCAGACTAAATCATGCTTTGTAATATCTCACTGTTCTATCAGATTTATTTTAAGGTGAAGTTGTCTCTGGGTGCTATGGAACAGCAAGCTGGGCATGAAGGGCAGTCCTGGGGTCCCTGTTGGWGTTGTCATGGTGTAACAATGTTACATGTTAGAAAAACTTACAATGCTTTTCCAACTCTGAAACTCGAGCCGCAGGAATTTTTTTTTGGTACCTTGAACACCTGGTGTGTTTTTTATAAAACATCAAAGCAGAGGGTACAAAATGTTTGCATTTAAAGTAGGTATGCTCAGAACCTTGTTCTGTTTCTGCTGGAGTTCTGAGAGGGCCACGTCCAGCTCCTGCCCATGCAGCCCTGTGTACCTGTGCTCACAGAACAGGCCAGTGCTGTCCAGTCCAGAGGTTACTTTGTTCTTTTCCTGGGCATTTCCATTTTTATATTGCTGTTTAAACCTAGGTTTCTTGTTTTGAAGTGAATTCCTTGAGTACCATCTATAATATGTATAGAGATCAAGATGGGGAGAAAATACCAAACTCTGCTGTTTAAGTGAGTAATTACTTGATCTCATGTAATTAATAACTCATGGTCTCTAGTGTTACCTCTCTGCAAGATTATGGTCTCTACATCACTTTCAAACCACAAAAATCTGTGCATCTTTGGTATGCTTTAGGCCAGTCTTATGGCTGTTTTTAAAAAAACACCTGCTGTGCTTTTTTGAATCTATTTCAAAGCTCTGGGGAGACAGCTTTGCAGTAAGTTTGCAAGAGTGATATTGCTATATCTATTTCATAGAGTACAGCTGAAGATAACTAATGCTGGCTTCAACAAAAGAGTTCTAATGCCTGTTTTCCTATTCTCTCTGAAAGCCCCAACAAAAAGAAATACATGGTTTATGCTTAGAGGTGACTAAACTCAGCTGAGGGGGACCATCTTCTAGAGACTTGCATTGAATGCCCTGCCAGTAATCCTACTGTTTATTCTACTGAGGGAACTATAATTTGTATTTTTGCTTTCATCTCTAAGCYTTTCTGCTGAAAAAGCTCACTCAGTGAAACCTGATTTTTTTCCTGGCTACATTTAAATTACTTCCTGTGAAAGAGCATCTGTGATCTCCCATGGGGTAGGCAGGCTTTTTTCCTCTCCCAGGAGAAACTGTTGTCYTTAATGTGAATCACTGAAGATGTGTGTCTTGCTGCTAAAAGGAATTTTAAAGTCTTTGATTTAAGTGATTGTGGTTTTCAGAGCAGGAATCTGCTGAAGATGCAATGAGTGTTGTAGCTACAGAGCCTTGTGTGCTTCCAGATGACAGTGCAGGGATTCAGCTCATTTGGGGTCTGAGATTATTAATCAGGACCTGATTTGTCTGCAGCTGCTTGCTCTATAACAGCTTCAGATGTAATCTTGCCAGAATTCAGAATTCCTTAGATGCATGTCCCAAAATATGAGCAGTTATCTGTCCTGTGTAGAAATTTYCCAGAAAAATGGGTTCAACATATTTAAATCCCAATAATTGGGTCTTTAATCCCTTCAACACAAGACCTAAGAGTTCCTTCAGAGTAAGTTTCCAGGCTGACTTGATCTTTCCTGATTGACCCATGAGCCTTGTCTGCATCTGGTTTTCTTCCTCCCRTGTGTGACCATACCCAAGAAGCTTCTCCCTGTGCTGAGAACAGCCTGTCTGAAGGTCCAGGTGTTTCTGGTAAGTGCTTTTACATAATTTGTGGTGGTTTTTCCAAGTTAACATAATCTTGGATTGCCTGCAGGCTGTGAGGCTTCCACCTCTGAAGATACTGCAGACTCCATCCTGTTCTTGGACCTGCTTTGGGCAGAGATTGGAGCAGGTAACCTCCCAGGCTTGCTTTCCACCTCAATTAGTCTAAGATTTGCTCTGTCCTGACCTTCTTAACGCAGTTTTATCTGTGAGGGGGTAAAAGGCACTGCTGTCCTTGCTGCCAAGCTGTACCTGCTGCTCAAAACACTGACCACTGGCAAGAACAGATGAATTTTCCTTTCCTATGAGGCACATGCTCCTCTGGAAACTTAAAGGTTATCATCAAAACTGTAACTCCTAAAGTACAGGTAGCCCATCCAAACAGAAACCAATCCCAAATTTGACTCTGTGGATTTCTTGTCTCCTAAAGTACAGGTAGCCCTTCCAAGCAGAAACCAATCCCAGATTTGCCTATGTGGATTTCTTGTCTCCATCTTGCACATTTCATGAGTTTGAAGGAAGTGGGTGGGTTTGGGCTGGATTGTGAAGGTGCAGGTGTGTGCTGAGTTTGTGTCATCTGATGGAACCATCACCTGCAAAGGAAGGAGAGCATCTGCCAGACCCTGGTTTTGATGAAGGCATAAAAATGCCATTTTCTAAGGGCTGAAATTCCAATTAAAAGTTACTCAGTGGTTCTGTATTAAGGCCAAGCCCCCTCCTCATTCATGTTTTGGCAAGTTGGTAACTAATACAGTGAACTGGGGAGTGAAACGTTGTATATGTTGGTTTCTGTTAATGTGAGTTCTGATGTGATTTGGTACAGGGGAAAGGGCTGAACACTGAGGATTGGATACATAATCAGTTAAGGCTCTAAGTGTTGGTAWGTCAGTTTCTTCTATGACTTATTGRGAGACCCTAACCCTGAACTTACACCTGTTACAACTTTCTACTTACTGGACAGTGTCTCAGAAAAGCACCAAGTGAGCTGCTGGCTTCTTGAAATTGTTTTACATAAACCTGGGATGTTRCCTGAAAAGTAGACGCCAGATTAGTTATTCAGTTTCAGCCTAAAATCTCCAGAAATTCAGATTTTTGGAAGTTGTTCCAATGCCTGAGTGAGCCCAAAGTATGCACAGATGGTCAGCAGGAGATGCTGAAAATGGGAAGGAATAAGTGRTGTGCAAGAGGTGGTACAGGAGCCTTGGAAGGTGAAGGGAATTTTCCTGTGGGCTCTCATTGCCCTCAGCTGCAAGAGCTCTGGGATTTTGGGTAGGTGTATATTCCTGCTAGCCTGGTTCAGCATTGGCTGTAGTTGCCAATGGATGGCTTTGTTCACTTCAAAAAGTCATTTTTACAGTGATCCACATGCAGTATTACTTAGAGCTATGCAAAGCCAAGTGGCCTAAGTTCCCAAATAAAGCCCTGATGCAATGGTATGGAGGGGAATCCTTCCTCCTGTTTAGCCTGTGGCTTTGCTTTGTGGTTTAGGCTCAGTGGAGGCATCTCTGTGCCACAGGGGATTTCATGGGAGTGATGCTGATGCTTTAAAATATCTCCCAAGTTTTTTAAAGCAATGCAAAGAGCCCTTGGGATTATTTAGATGCTATGCCTMCTCTCTTTACCCCTTTGGAAACCAGTCCTTCAGCAAACAAAAATAATTCCTCAGGTGATTTTTGCCAGMGATTTTGCAATGTTCTTTGTGAAACAAAATGCCCAGGGTCAAGTAACAAGTGCTGTGCTCACAAGCAAGCAGGTGATGGCTCTAAAAAATGCTGGTGTGCAGTTGCTGCACTGAGAATCTCATTGCTCTGAGAAAGAAATCCCCAAACTGCTCTGACCACAAAAATGAAGGTTTGGTCTGAAGAATGTGCAGCCACGTGTCAGCTGTCCAGGGCCTGTGGTGCAGGGCAAGATGGCAGCAGAGCTCCTGCCAGGAGAAAGCACAAAGCACCAGGAGCTCTCCTCTGCTGCCTTTCCAACCTGCCTGGCAAGCACTGGAGTAGGTGTGAGTAAGGATTTCCTGAAGGAATACAAAAACACCCCACCAGGGGCCATCACCTTGAACTCGCCCTTTCAAGTGTTATCTATAAATAGGGTTCCCCAGAGCAATCCAGCTGGCACCCTCTAGTCAAGCTCATCATGATCTCAGATAAAACTATCAAGTGGAGCCAGATCTTCAGCTGCTTGATGGAGCATTGCCAATTTCCACTGCTTGGGAATGAACTGGAGGAGCTTCTTCCCATGCTGGAGCCTCACAGGAAAGGAGAGGGGTGAACCTGCCAGTGGTGGCTGTGGCAGCTCACTGATCTTTGCAGGCTGCAGGTAGAGAGGAGRAGGTGAGAATCCTCTCCAGGATTACAGAGATCTTGTGTCCTGCAAGTCCCATGTGGTGGTGGAGCCCCTGGTTTTTTGGGAGTTTTACTCTGGAGCACGCCCATAATGTGGCAGTGACCCAGCTACTGTGTAAATATTTTTAAAAAGCAGCATTTGTCCCTGTATTAACAGGCAGAGAAAAGGCAAGGTGGTATGGGCAGTCTGAGGTATGGGGAAGGAGTCCTAGCTCTCCCAGGGTCTAGGGTTTGGCTTCTTGTGTTTTAGCCCAGATTTTCTTCTGGAATGTGGCATCCAGCAGGTTGTGCCAAGAGATGCTCTGCCCTGTGTGATGGCAGGGCTGCATCCCTCCCCTGTGGGTTTACTTCCCTGTGCCTTTGCCTGCTCCTGTGACTGGTGGGGAATCAATTCTTTTTTAGCTGAAGTACACCTTAGATTATCAGATGAACAGAGCTGTGCAACAGAAAATCTTGAATTTGCTAGCTGTATTTGTATCCTTAGAAGCACAGTGTGCTGTCATCTTGCCTTTGTAAAGATCAAAATCCATCCTGACAGCCTGCTTTGCCTACTTTCTCTGTGGCTGAAGGCAACTTTGCAGGCCCTTGGAGCTGAAACTGTCACTTTTTGTTAATCCTSTGTGTTTCTTGTGTTTAAACTTTCAAATATATCAGTAGAGATGGTGTAATCTCCATAATCATGACTTTATTATGCAGGAGTAACTCTTGAATATCTAGCCCGAAGTTAACTCTTCTCAGACAGCAGTGACATGGTGACAAGATGGCCAAGATGCTTTTCAGGTGATGTGGTAAAACCTGTGGCACTGCCCAGCCCAGCGGGGTGAGGCTCAGGCTGGTGCCTTGGCTGCTGCAGGGAGATGCATGAGGCAGTGGATGGAGTAACTTCTGTTACTTGTATCGCATTCTAGTTTTAAYTTGTAGACATATTTTGTCCATTATCTGCCACAGTGACATTTAATCCATGTGGAAAAGTCCAGGCTTAGCATTTCACTTCATGAAGCTGGTAATACATTGCAAGTTAAACAACATTATTTGCTCTCTTTTCTTCTCTCTCAAGTTTGCTTCCACACAGGATGTGCTCAAGAAATGCAAGATGGAAAAAGAAAATCAATAGTCATTGATGCTAAAATATTAATGTTTCTTCAGAATGAAGGGTGGAATAGAGTGAACTCCCAGGAGTTCAGGGCAGCCCTGACTGCAGCACTGCAGAGYTTGCAAAGAGCATTGGAGAGCAGCATGGGCAGGGAAAGAAGAGTCTGGTGTGAGCTGACTTTTGTGGATTCCCTGGCACCTTGCAGAGTGAGGTGGGTGCTGTGCAGTGTGCCAGGGAGGGAGTGGCGCCCAGCATTGCCTGCTACCCTGTGCTCCTGCAAGAATCCCAACAGGGCGTGCCTGCTCCTGGCTGGATGCAGCAGGAAGGGCCCTGCACTGTCCCACACAGCCRTGGCCCCCTGTGTGCCCTGGCCAGGGCTGTGCTCCTGCCCTGAGTCTGTCCTCTTGGCYGGGCACTGAGGAACCATCAGGGAGCTGGGAACAGCGCCCCAGTACTGAAAGGAGAACAGTTATTGTGAGGTGTGGGTACGCCTTGGAAAGGATTACACAGGGAAACAGGCCAAGGTTTCCTCATTCTGAGGGTGTCCTCCCTCCCCAGTGCTTCAGCCCTCCCAGTTACCCCTTCACAGCAGGTTTGTTGCCATTTCTGTGCCAGAAAAGTGTTTTGGTGAGAGAAAAGAGCAGAGTGTGTCTGTGATCTTTGCAGCTGCCTGGCAGAGCTGGCTCTGTCCTTGCCGTGAGGGGATCTGACCCCTGGGTTCCCAGCCTCCAGAAACTGTGTCCACATCATGCTCCTTTTGCTCAGGTTTCTAGAGGAATTTCTTTTTAGATGGAAGCCTTCAGGTGGGATTTATGTGAGACCCCATCAGGTGTGGGCAGCTTTGGGTTTCCCAGCCCATTCCTTGGGTGCTGCTGCCATCTAGGGTGTGAGCCAGCAGAGCCTCGGTGCTGGCAGCCACGGCCTTATCGCACTGTCCACGGCCTTATCGCACTGTCCCACAGCCTTATCACACTGTCCCAAGCTTTATCACACTGTCCCAAGCTGTATCACACTGTCCCAAGCTGTATCACACTGTCCCAAGCTTTATCACACTGTCCCCAGCCTGCTCTGCAGGGTTTGCTCTGAAGGGCTCATGGCAGCCAGGCCAGGGCCCACCGCTGCTGCCAGGGCCGAGCCACGTTTGGGGTTAAATGTGGTCATAGCRCCTTACTAGGAGGTGTTATTCCACAAAAAGCTGTGCAAATGCAGAGGAGCAGTGTTCTGAGGTGGCAGGGAGGTGTGGGGACACAGGGGTTTGGTTCCTGGCGTGGCCATGAGCTCCCTGGTGCTGCAGGTGCAGTGACCCTGCTGGGGCTGAGGAGCCCTGGCTCAGGCCAGGTCTTGCCCTTGGCTGGGCAGGTTGGCTTGGCTGTTTTTTAGAGGACTGCTGTTTAAGGGACTGCTGTTTAAGGGACTGCTGTTCAAAGGTCCCTGTGCTGACTGCCAGGGTGTGTGGAAGGGGTCAGAGATGGCCGTGGTGACTCTGAGCTGAAGCCCCTCTGAAGCAGACTTGGGCCGTAGTGCCCCCTTTGTTTTTGTGTCAAACAAGCCTSCTCTGCCAACCCAACAAGTTTTTACACACACTTAGAGAGAATGTGAGCCAAGGCCAGGCTGGCTCCTGCCCAGCCTGAGGGGCACAGGGAGGGAACAGATGTTCACTCCAAACCAAAACCATTCCTGAGCTTGAATCTGCACTAATGGCTCTGGCCCTGCATCAAGGACTTCAAAGCAAAAGGAATTTTTTTTTTTAATAGTTCCAGCTCAGGTGTAACTGAAATCCCATTTTACAGACTATTTCCACAGATTCCATGTTTGTGAAACCCAGGAAACAGGGCTCACTTTCCTGCAGCAAAGGGGCTGCAGAAAAAACAGGGCTCACTTTTCTGGCTGAGTGTGCTGATGCCACGTGGATTTTCCTTGAGCTTACCTTGGTGAGGTAAAGCTCTGAGCTCAAATTCCTGGCTAAATAAATTTACATTTCAYGGTGTGAAATCCCTCTTGTCTGTCCTGGAGGCAGGTGAGGGGGCTGCCAGGGCTGTTTGCTGCCCTTGGGATGGATGAAGCAGGCACTGAGTAGTGCAGATCAATAGCTCTGCTGTATTATTGTGACCCTCCTGATGGAAGGAATGGCCATGGAGATGCCTGTGGAATTCAGAACAGGAGACAYGGCTGCCTCAAACAAGCAAGTACATTTTTTAAACTCTTTTGTTTTTTTTTTGTTTTTAACCATTTCTATAAGTAGAACCAAAGCTGTGGATCTGCATCTTATTGTGGCAAATTGTTTCCCCCTTGTGCCCCCCTGTGGTACCTCCTTACTCTGCTTTCACTCAGCAATATCTCATCTTTTCTGTCATTCTTCCCTTTCCTCACATCCTCTCATTTTTTCATTGTTTTAARTAAATCTGTGTTGAAATTATCTGTATAGTCCATAGTGTCCATTGTGAGACAAAGTCCACCAAAGGGCCAGCAGGAATTTGGTGTTTTCATCTCAGTGGCAGCTATACTTTGTTCCAGGTTCCCTATTGATTCTGATGAATTTCAGCAACTTAGAGCACAGATTCTGGCATATTTTTMATGTGCTGTGGCTGTAGAATGAAGTATGGATCAGATTTTAGAAGATCTATAGTTTGAAATGCTTTGACCTGTTCTTTTGGGAAGCCTTATAAAGTTATTAATCCATGCAGGTAACTTTCCCTCCTCCATTTCCTACAAATCAATTCTTTACACAGCTACTACAACATTTTGCTCTTTTGATGTAAGTATAACATTGATCAAACCTTAGAGTGTGCTCAGGAGTGGAGACATGATTTAAAACATGCAAAATAATACTGGAGCGAGCATGTCTGTGGCTTGTAGTGTTGTGGTGGGGCAGATTTAGAGCTACYTGGTTTTACACCAAGGCTTTGGGACTCATTAGTTACTTACCTTCAATAAATRTTAGTTAATGCCAGTATTTACTTGACTGACTTGCTGCACTATTTTGTTGTTTGTTTTTTTTTTACTTTTTCATGTTTTAAAATTATGTGAAGCTGAAAGAAAATATTCTTCCCTTTGAAAGAAAGCAGAAGACTGCACACCAAGGAGCACTTCAGTGGGTAGTTCCCTGAATTTTCTTTTGGGTAGGCTCTGCTTTTACCTCACCTTTGGAAATACATGGCAGAAATTACTCATTGTTGCCACCCTGAGCTTTCCCCCCATTTTTTAAGGCTTCTTGGACATTTTCTCCCTCTCTGAAACTCTCTTTGGAGTCCTGTGGGGCTGGTGGGAAGGTGATTCACTTCCTAGAAAAATGTTGAGCTGGCACTTTTTAATGTGTGAGGGCTTTAGATCCATCTCAAATGAGTACATTTAAAGCTGTATTGATCTCAGTGTGCTGGGGACYTGACTTTTTTCTTATTTGTTAATGTGGATGTAGCTGTTGGAGATAGCTGCTCAGTTTAAGTATTACAGATGGACCAAAATCCATCAGTGACTCAGRGTGCAATTAAATGCTTTCTACTTTTGGATGTTTAGAGATTTCAGAGGCTGCTAGCAATGTGTTATGAAAGCAATTTGSTTATCACAAGTATTACACATTGTATCTTTATTTATAGAGTTATATCATACCTTGAAGTGATGCTTTTGGGCCACAAAGAAGGGAAATGGTGCTTCACTGAGGAGGCTTTCTGGATGAGGACTGGGAGGGATGGTGGTGTCCCTGCAGTGGTGACATTGAATAKCAGCAGAGAGAAAAGCAGCTTGCTAGGTACAGGCATCAGCTACAACTAGTGATTTCAGGAGAGACCTTTAGTGCCATAAATGGCTTTAAAGTCATTGAGTAATTAATGTTTGTGTCCCACAGAAAGCAAACCTTCAGCACTTCCCATAGCAGCCATGCAGAGCCTGGGGCAGAGCTGTGGGATGGAATTGCCCCAGAGCCTGTGCTGGATCTGCCCTGTGTGATGTGGAGCCACAGCAGGAGCCTCAGGTGCAGAGGATGTGCCCACTGGAGTGTCATGGTGTGTGTCACCTCCTGAAGGATGGCTCCWTCCCCCCCAGGGCTAACCTGGCTGCTGCCCTGCATAGGAGGGGACACCCACACCTACAGCACACGAACCAGCTCTAGCTCCAGCTCAGCTGCTGCTGCTTCAGGCCAGGAGACCACAAACCTGATGATTTTGACATAAAAAAGATGATTTCACTGGTGAAATTGGCCTGAAACTAACTGGCCATAGTTGGCCTGATGAAGRTGCATTTTAGTAAAGGGAGGCTCCTGGATGTATGGGTTTCCCTTCAGATTTTATTTCAGGACTGATTTGCTCAGAAATGTGGGACATTGCTTCCTGCTTGCACATCTGTCTGGCATCCACAATGGCTTGATGGGCTTTTCCTCAAAGTGGTGTAGTAGGGCTCCCATAAACTGCGAGTTTGGAGTAACAGCCACAAGTCATTGCCTGTAACTCATTTCAGACTCCAACCAATACAGTTTGTGGTGTGGAAGCAYCTTTAGTGTCTTCTAAACTTCAGTTTACTTGGGTGCAACATCTCCCTTGTTCTGTAAGAGTCCCAAAACTTGTCTTTGGATAAATCCCCATTTCCYAGCTGGCTTTCAGCAGCTTCCAGATCAGGTCCTAATTATTGCAATGTGAGCTTATGTTGTGTAAAGAGCTGACAAAACCCAAAATCATTGGAAGAACCCTGGTATAATGATGGGTTTTGTGTGAGYATCCAAACTGGGACAGATTAGTTTTCTCTCATAGATCTAAGTTGCAGAAAAAAGAAGTTAGAGATGTCCAAATCTGCATGTGAGGAGCTGTGGGGACCCCCTGGGTGTGACCACCAAGGCCCTTKCACAGGTGCTGTGAGCTCTGAGCTTTGCTCTTTGGCTGGAGCAGGGCTCTGTGGTGTCCCCCTGCTAACACCCAATGCCTGCAGTGGGGCCTTGCTCTTCTGTGACCCCTGTGAGCATCACACCAGGTCTCTGCTCCCAGCAGGAGCTGCCAGAAAATGGGTTTATAGAAAGGTAGTGGCAGGAGACCTGRCAGCTGATAGCAGAGCAGCTGTATTTGTTGTTTCTGGCTGCCAGAACACAAAGCAGAATTAATTGAATCTACTGTACAGGTTAATACATCTTTTAAGGTGAGAGATACTGTATAAATATAGTGCCACCAACACCTTAGACAATATTTTAGTATGAAATTTTGTCTGATCTTATTAATTTTACTTGGAGAAAAACATGGAGGAAATATAAGAAATAACACCTCATGTCAGGTTGCCCATCTGTGATCACAGAGACCCTGCTCTTGTCATCCGTTGCTGGTTGGTGCTGGTGAGAATAACAGACAGTGAGAGGGGCACGAGAGCCACTTCACAGGGTGAGCTGTTTCTGCCAGCTCACCTGAGCCCTGGTTTTCTGTTGGGCAAACTGGTATTGCTCCAGATAGAGCAATTTAACTTTCAGATGGCCCAGCRTCCCCGGGAGGAGAGCCTGACTTTGCCAGGAGGTACTGTCCACCCCTGSCTCCCTGTAGGGCAATTCCTCTTGGTGCTGGTGACAGCAGTGTTACCAAAGCCATGCTCTGCCCAGCAGGGCCTCCAGGAGCTCCTCCTTCCTGCCCAAGGGCGCTTGTAAGCTTCCCAAAGCTGAGAGGTGCTAAACATGTTCCTGCTGTGCTTAACTTGGGTGTTTTTGGCTGTCCATCAGCTGATCAGGCCTGTCTCTGTCAGCCTGGTTAGGGCTGAGATGGTCTCAGCAGTTTGTGTGYCATCCCTCCCCTCCCTGAGCTTTGGGTGGCCCTGGCCCCTGGGGATATGGGATTGTGTGACCCTGTGAGGGGAGGCAGGAGGAAAGGTCACTGCTGGGGTTACAAGGACAGGTCAGGAACTAGGGAATCCTGCTTGAATGGGGCCCTTCACCGCTCAGTTTGCAGTGCCCTTGCCAGAAACCGTGCTCAGCTGAGTTTGTTTTGAGGAGCCCTGGGTTATTTTTGTCTTAGTTTCAAGCCATTAAGTGTTGTCATGTGTCATTAAGTGACAACTCTCTCAAGGCTGGGAGTTGGAGACCTTCATTCACTGTAGTAGCCTGGTGCTGGAATTCCCACATTACAGCATGGCTCCAGGCAGTGGTGATTCAGGAGGAAAAGATGTTCCCTCTGTTGGCACATCAATAACAATTCTAAAGGCATCTGGGGACAGTGTCCCTGGGAATATTCCCACTTTCCAATAGTGAAAAGGTTTGCTACTCATCCTTTTAATTCCTTCAGTTGCTTTAGGATGCTTAATAATATCAGACCAATTTCATCACAGGAATATCAGGAATTTCATCACAGCTGCCCTTCAGAAATCCTTGGGCTGAGAAGAGAACTCTTTGGAAAACACTTTGTAGCAGCACCACTGCTYTTAGTACTGTGGTAAAATGAGGATAAATCTGTGCTGTTGTGTASATGACAGTGTAAAAAGTCTGGAAAACTGTCAGATAGGGTGGGAGGATAAACCCCAATGTCAGTCCCTGRTGACTCCCTTTGGCTTTGCTTTCCTCCTCTGTGACTTTGTGAATACATTTGGCAGTGGCTGGAGTTCAGGTTACAGCCACACAGAGTAAAATTGGATGTCATTGAAGATGTGCCCTGGAAAGAAGATGCAAACCTGCTGTACATAATGACATGGGCTAGCCTGAGGATTATTCCTTCCTAAATGGCCCGGTGCAAGCGATAACTCTTCTGGACTGCAGCAAAGAGGACATAGCGTCCACAGAAGTTCTGCAGCATTTTCACATTTCCCTTCACCTTACAAACACCATTTTTAATGGCCTGTTAGCAGGATGTCAGGCTGGGAATRTTTCCCCAGCCTCTGAAGGCGTGCAGACATGCTGTGGAATGAGCTGGTGCACACTGAACAGGAGAGGGCACTGGCACTCCAGCAGCTGTGCTGGGCTCGGCACACAGGCACTGCCTTTTTACTGCAGCTCAGCACACACACTCTCATCATCTTCTGCTCTTRATGTGAGAAAAGAGTCTATGAGAAGAGTGAATGAACTGCATTCATTGTCTGTGTCTCTCTGGGGACAGCGAAATCCACTTGCWCCCGGTGGGAACCTGCCCCTTTCCTTTGAACTTCATCTGCTGTTGTCTGGTGCAGCTCCTGTGAGTGTCTTTTTGAAAAACTCTGCTGTAGTGTCCTTTTTCTGCACTGACATTAGGTATTCAGTACACAAACTAAGGTGACATTCATGCTGACCAAGGCCTGCTCAGGTTGTGCATTCTCTCCTGCAGCTGTGGAAGTGCAGCCCTTCACCCCAAGATCCTGTGTGTGCTGCCTCCCCTCCTGCCCCACCCCTCAGCCGTCAGACACTCTGAAAGGCTGAATTTCCCTCCTGCTTCACAGCATTAAACACAGGATACTGGGAGCAACGTGCAAGTGGCCCCTAAGCAGTGGGTGAGGAGCTCTGAGCAGGCTCTGTYCCTCTGGCCACCATCTCCAGTAGTGATGCTCATGAAGGTCTCCGTGCCCTGACTCAAAATGCTGGACACATCTATTTTTTTCTCCTCCTTGCATTTCCATCCATCCATCCTTTTTTCATTTTCACCTTTCTGCTTTGCACATGTAAAGGGTCTATCATGCTGGAAAGAACCAAGTTCTGTTTATTTTCAAATCTAATAAGTCTTAATTAGACCCAAAGTAAAGCTTTCATGGAGCTGTCAGCATAATTACAGGCTGGGAGAGCTTTCCTGCTGAATCTAAATCCAGCCCCCAGCTTCCTGGTCCTGACAGAGTGTGCCAGAGGAGGGGGAACAAGGCAGGGGTGACAGCAGCCCTTTTGCTTCTCTCCCAAGTCCTTTGCAATTTTTTTCTGCTCTGCATGAAGGTTTGTGAAAGGCAAAGCAGAATAGGCCTGACAGCAACGGAARGAAATATATTTAGAAACATGAAAAATTGGAAGAGAAAATGTTTTATTTGCATTATTCACCAGGTTCTATTATTTATTACATTGCTGTGCTAGTGCCTGGTTTTATAACTCCCAAAGAAATGGTCATGCTTCTGAGGGCAGCTTTGTGCTGCTGTCTCTTAAATATGGACTCCAGATATGAGGCATTCTTGGCTGCTGTTGCTGTGAGGGTGGGGAGGGCCTGGTGCAGGGTGCCCAGAGAAGCTGTGGCTGCCCCTGGATCCCTGGAAGTGCCCCAGGCCAGGCTGGAAGGKGCTTGGTGCACCCTGGAAGGTGTCCCTGCCCATAGCAGGAGGGTTGAAACAAGATGATCTTTAAGGTTCTCTCGAACCCAAACCGTTTCAGGGGTCTGTTTCAGTGCTGCTTAGTTTAAATGGGGAATTTGTCAGGTYGGGTTTTGACAGGAGAAAGGTGAACACATTTATTCTGCTTGCTSTGTCCCCAGCTCAGCCTTCTGCTGGATTTTTCCTGAGGTTATCCTGTGAGCTTGGCAAGGGCAGACAGCAAGGTGCAGTGGAGTGATTTCCGTGCTGGATTTATCAAAGGTGATGGGGCAGCAGGACCTGCTTTCCTGCCCAGGCAGGTCAGTGGGGACTCCATCCTGACGTCCTGCACAAGCATTGTTTAGGAGGTCTCTGCATTTCAGCATTGTTTGGGAAGGGCTGTGGAGCTGCTGGTGTTCTGTGTGGTGGCTGGGATTGGCAGTGATTGTGCACAGCTGGKTATAAGGGAAAGGTATGAGCTTAGGAGAGACTTTGCTGCACTTTTCATACTATTACAAAAATAAGAATGCTGTTTCCTTGAGACAGGAGAGCAGAAATTAGGTGTTGATGTGGTTTGGTTTCTGACTGCAGGTTTGTGGGACCACTGTCCCTTGGAGCAGGCCCTCCAGCAGCTGCTGCCCACCACAGCTCTGTGGTCATCTCAGATTAATATTTTTCCATTTATGATACAGGCMAGATTTCTATCCTGCTAAAAATCCACAGCTCATGGAGTCTGTGCCTTCAATGCCTTTCCATAGGCAAATATTTGCACATACATAAAAAATTCATGAATTTGCATGCAATGCCCCATTCAGGTCCATCTGTCCTTTAATGAGGCTCTGTCTGGAAGCCCAGCATTAAAAACTATCCTGATTCAGTGGTCGTYTGAACCTTAGATAGCCTGGAAAAAATAAGGAGCTGAAATGTTTCTGTGCTATGAGAATGCATAAATATTCAAATGCTAAACTAAAAGGGCTCTCATCTCATCCCACAAGCCATTTGAGACCATTGMTCTCAGCCACTGGAGGATTTTAGTATTTTAAAAAAATTGCCACGAAACATCTGCAGTGTGCAAGGAGCTGYTCTGCAAAGCACCTTGTAGGATTCTGTGATGCACCCCTGAAGGATTTATTGCCTCTAGCTGGCAGGCTCGCAGCACATCCTCCTTCCTCCRTCTAGATGGCACTCTGCAGTCTGCTAAAGCCCTGTGCAAATGAGCACGGACGGGAGGGCTCAGCAGCCACTGCCTGGAACTARAGCTGCAATTTTGTCAAACTCTGCTTCTGTGAATGGGCAGGAAGGGAAAGGAAAGGGAGGAGAGAGAGGGGAGAGAAATTACCTCCATAGAACCTTTTAGAGTTTATGGGCTCTGGGAACTTAGAACAGTCTTTTCTTCTGGAGCAGGTGCTGGTGCCTTAATGTTCACCTGATAATATGTGCTGAATATTCTCCTTAAGCACTTCTACCTCTCACCTGCATATTTCTTGTCTTTGAAGATACTTCTGAGTCTTTCTGGTACAGGATATTTGGCCCATCTGAGCTTGTTCACCYTTTCTGTCCCCCAGGCCACACAGCCTGGCCTTCAAAGGCTTGCAAATAAAGCAAAATATAGAAAATAAGGATGCTCATTAGTTATATACTGACATAYTGCTGAGCTGTCTCAAGGTAACACGGTTTTACTTTTAAGGGCAATTTTATGTTCTTCTACAGGTTTATTTTTCTGGTTCATTTTGGACATGAAGAGAAATGTCTGGGGGCACCAAATACAGAGCAGGATCCAATAAAGGCAGCTTGGGGAGGATGATGAATGAATGTATGGGGATGTGCTGAAATGGCTGGGGGAAGTGCAGTGAGGAAGTATGAGAAGAGATGGAGGAGGTGGGAACAGCAACATGCATTTTTAAACTGCATTRAAATGGCAGCATCCCCAACAGAAGCAGATGCCACTGGTGCCATTTTTCCAGTGGTCTGAGTTCATGGTATGGATTTCAGTCAAGTTCCTCAATCTTTGCAGATATCTGGAGATGCCCAGGGCACATATGCAAGACATGTGTGCAACTCCCTATATAGCTTATTGTAAAATTGTGGAGTTTATTGGCTTAAATGGGATGTTTGGAGAGCATCCCAAGCTGCTGCAGGGACCCTCCTTTCCCTGTGCTGGGGCACTTGGCCATGGTCTTGTGCCAGCACAAATCCCCAGCACACATTTCTTAGATGTTTTCCAGGAGCAGCTCTTTGCTGGGTGGCAGCTCTCAGAGCAGGGTTTGCCAATCCAATGCCCATTGTCTCCAGGCTGTGGTTCTGCCTTGGGAGCCCACGTGTGCTGCCTGGGGTGATGGCATGAGCACAACTCACATGCTCCTGTATCAGCTCCCACTGCTTCCTGTCCCTGCTGTTACTCRTGTCTGGATGATTACCTGCATGCCTAGAAGCACTTCCCAAAGTTCTACCCTTTAATCTCTGCCCCTCTGTGGGCAGTTCTTGTACAGGTGATTCTTGTCCRTGTGCATGAGTGCAGTTTGCCAGACTGAGGTGTGCCTTGTTTGCTGTTTAGTGTTCACCTGATTGGTGCTGCCTGTTTGGGGCTAAGGATCTCTGGCAAATGGTTTTGTAAAGCTSCTGCCCAGTCCTTCAAATCCATGGCCTCAAGGCCTGCTATCTACAGCAAGGTAGAAGAGGACAAAATGTGTGCAAATTAGGAGATTGAAGTAAATTAAGTTACATAATCTTCTGGTGTCTATTGACCAAAGATATGCCAAAAGAAAATCTATCTATCTAGGTGCATGTGCCCATCCTCTCTCCATCCCTGTCCTTCCCTTCCCTGGCCAGAGTCCCCTCCACAAAGCATTGTGTTTTGTGTGACACTTTGACCTGCAGCTCCAACCCTCAGCAGCATCCCTCGATGATCCTCCTAAAATTAACAGGTGCTCTGAAACTCACAATTCATGGTGTGTTCATGTGAACTCACTCTTTCTTCAGAGTTGCTTGACCCTGTTTTGGACAGCTTTAAATTCTGCTGCGTCTGCTACCCCCAGGCCTACTTGCCCCACAGGGAGGAAGGCAGGAGAGTGATGGAAGCACTCCTGGTGGGTTGTCACTCATCAYAGTGGCTGCAAAGTGTGACTGGATGGACCACTGGATGGCCCATGATGGACCACAGGCTTGGTGATGCAGGATGTGAGTCACTTGAGGGAACTGTGCTGTCCTGACACGGAGCAAACAGGGGTGGTGAGTCAGAGGTGGCCTGAGCACGCCATGGTGGAACACCAGAACTATGCTCAGGCTCCATGGAGGAGCTGCTGACGTGGGGACAACAGGAATTCCAGGATCCTGACAGTGTGTAAAGGGGTGGCACAGCTCCAGATGGGGTTCCCCGTGGTATGAGCTGGAGCAGGCTTTGAACCTGTGCTGCTTTTAGAGCTGAAATAGGTTTTCATGTCTGTCTGTCTGCTGGCCCAGCAACACCCTCACTGCACTGAGGAGCCTCTGAGTGCGCAGAGAACCTGCCAGGGCCCAGCAGCAAGATTAATGTGTCTGGGAATTTCCTGGTGAGACTTTTTGTGCTGTTTACCAGAAGTCCCTTGAAGGCAGAAATTATTGCATTAAAAGATTAAGGCATCATTAATCATATTTTTTTGTCTTCCACTTTCTGGCAGACTGGCTCAGTATTACTGGTAAGGTTGTTTTTATCTTTTTCTCCATTCAGAAGAATAAGTTTCTTCAAGTCTTTTCTGTAACTGTGCCATCCTCAGGTAAGAAGGAACCTCAAGAAAATTTTGGGCAGCTGAGTGGAATTGCTCACTATTGTGAACACCAACATTTTGACCTCCTTTCTTTCTAGATTTCTTTTGAGTGATGTATATAATTCATGGTTCTTCATAAAAGTAATATAAATAATTTTTTAAAAAGTATTTATAAGATATAGTTATTGTCCAAAGATCTTGGGTGTGAGGGGGGCAATGTGGGATGGGTGGTGGTTGTAGATGTACCAATTTCTTCTGGTGTGGTGGCAGGGGTGGAGATGGAGGGGTTGACCTGGTGGTGGAGCTTCAGGATGGTTCCCAGCTATGGTCTGGCTCCAGAAAGAGTGTGGTTGAAGTAGAGTTTAGATGTCCATTTTGGAAATATTTGGAAAATATGTCCTAACTTCTAAAGCAGAAAAGTTGAAATGTAATCAAGGAAGAAATAGCTGCCATGATAGAAACAGGAAGATTTTTAAAATTTGCTTTGGTTATTGAGCGACTCTGCACCACGGGCCATAGATATGACAAAAATTTGTGTCCTGGCTCCCTGGTGCTTCATTCATTTCCGTGCCCACAGCTTTCCTTCTGTGCCGTGTCAAGGAGCGCCCTGGCTGTGCCTGGCACTACTGCGAGCAAAGCATTTCTTAATTTATGTGCTAATTAACCTGACAGAGCGACTTGYTTGTTGGGAGCCTGGGCTCCGGGCAAGCCTGCGTGTGCAGGCAGGGTTCCTTCCCGTTTGTTCGAGCTGGAGCAGGGAACGCGGGGCTGGAGCCGTGGGAGGCAGCGGCTCCTCCGGGGGCGGCTCGGGATGCGCCGAGTGCGAGCRCTGTGGAGGATGCGGCAGCTTCAGAAATATCTGCTTCCAGCCTCCCCTTTCAATGGAAGCTTTATTTTAGAAAGTTTGAGCTAACGTCATTCTAAAGTTTWTTCCCATTTGATCTTTTAAATAAAGAGGCTGTAAAAGCTCCCGGCTGGGTTTTTCATTCCTGCCGGCTGGGAAAAGGGAGGTGAATGGGCTGCTTGTCTCCYGCGGGGATGCTTTAGGGGCTCTGGGCTGCAGCCTGACCTACCTACGGCAGGGACATGGGGCAGGTGGGGCTGTGGGGCAGCTCCTGCAGCCTCCTGGGTTGGATCATCCCTGAGAACCCATGCAAAACCCTGTCACCTGTGCTGCTCTGTCCCGGGGTTTGCTTTGCTTCCAGAGCTGGATCATCCCTGGGACACCCATGCATGACACCCTGTCACCCGTGCTGCTCTGTCCCGGGGCCATCGGGTTTGCTGTGCTTCCTGTGCTGCTGCCCCAGCCTGTCCCTGAGCCTGGCCAAGCCTGCTGTTAATGGAGAAGAGGTGAATCTGTGCTTTGCTGGCAGGGCAAGGCAGCTTTGTGGGGTCTGTGCCAAAGTCGTTGCCCTGGCTGCTGGCATGGGCAGGGGGATGCAGCAGCACAGTGTGCCAGGGGTCCCTGTGCCAGCCACACCTCGGGGAGCTGCAGCCCCACTGCTTTGCAGGCTCARGGCTCACCCTTCCCATCATCTATTGCCAAATCAATCTAAACAGCATGACTGGCCTTTCTGTGCTTTGCCTTAATTTCTTGCTTCCTATATGCCTGGCATAAGCTAACTTTGAGTGAAGCCATATAAAAGGAAAGTCTTGTAGTGACACTTTTCCTAAAGAAGCCAATTTTGTGTTAAGTGGGAGCGTTGCAAAGGCCAGTTCCAAAGCTGGGCTTAGGCCACTTTTGGGTTCATTTCCTGCTCTGCCACAGGCTCCTTTCCTGCACCTGGGCAAATCACTGGAACTACTGTGGGCTTTTGAYGGAAGTCTGTGATGAGAGCACCCAAATCCCTTGGGTACAGCAATTCTCTGTGCTCCCACACATCTCAGCTGCTGCTCTGCAAAAGGTGCAAGTGCAGCATTTGCCTCACAGATGTGATGAGCACAAGGTGATGGTGCATCTCGTATCCCCTGATGGTGTTTGTGCAGACTTCCCTCTTCCCTTGCACCCCTCTCCTCTTGGCTGGAGCAGTCCCTCCCCARGAGGGTGCACATGTACAGCCAGTGTGTGAGGGCACTTTGTCACTGAGGAGCTTTTCCAGCCCCACACCAATGGTAGGACATTTGCACTGGAGGCAGACTCGCTGCTCAGTTTATTCTTTGGTTTCCTTGTGTGGAATAGGGGAATTTTGAGCATATGGATAAAGCTAAATCAAAATGATAAAGTATTTCATTTCAGACTGAGGGCATTCACACAAGAATAACTCTTCCAGAATAGCTTATCACATAGACAAACTAAAAAAACTAATCTATTTTAACCARAGGAATGAAGGAGGCATGGAGCTCTGGGTGACAAGCACAGCTCCCACAAACACATAAATCACAGATCACAATAGGCTCTTTTAGAGCTATAGAAATGATAGTGCTGTTTTGGTAATGGAACATCCTGATCCCATCTCTACGTGCATGTACTATATTTATATTCTACACATGTATATAWTCCAATTATATCTATAAAAAATCCAATTTACAGGTGTGGACTTTAATTAAGAGCKCTGATGTGTACTTTTTACCAAAATAATATGATAGAAAGGAATGTAATTTATCAAAGAAACACTGCTGAATTTATGACGAGAACAGGGAGRTAATGGGATTTCTGAGACTGTATGGATGCTCTTTGCAGTCATTTGAGAGGGCAGGATATGGGGGAACTTAACTGAAAATGAGTTTTTTTTCTGAGATTGTTTTAAACCTAATRTATTTGCAACTCCTATTTTGTGGATGCACACAGATTCTTATATGAATACTGATTTTTTTAGATCATTTGTTGTAACAGTAGTTTTTGCCTGGGAAAGATCTGATGTTGCAGATTCCTTTACAACATATTCTTTCATAATGCCAGCCTGTATTTCTTTTTAGTTGCAGCATTCTAACAARTTCCAGACTTGAATTAAATCTGCTGTTCTGAAATGTGAAATGTTGCCTAATCACTCTGGAGCTTTGTCATGTTTTTTCCCCCTCCTTTTAATTGGATAATGTGCAGAGTCCCCCCCCACCCAGCTAATCCATGCACAGGTTTGGGGGGAAGTGCTTGTGATGGGTTGGAAAGCACGACAGAGGTGTGACTGCAGAGGGTGCTTCATTTATGTATGATTGGGCATAAAGGCTTGATGAGCCCTCCTGTGCTCCTCTCGTGCATGGAAACTGACCCCAGTGCACTCTTCAGTGAGCAGGAGTATTTCTGCCTTCAGGCTGGCATCAGAATCTGCAGTTCTGCAGATGTGAGGGGTCAGTGAGGAGGGGGGTGTCCTGCTCCTGCCTCCTGGTGACTTTGCTGAGGCTCTGTGGGTGTTGGGTGAATCATGAGGACTCAGGGAGAGGCTGTGAGGCTGCTGGGGGCACTGTCCTGGGTATGACCTGTCAATTTTTAAATTCATTGAATGCTGCAATGGTCTCAGTGGAAAGGTACAGTAACAGAGCCCCAAAGCGTCCTCAGGTTGTTCATGTGTCAACATGAGGAATAAACCCCAAAGATCTCAGTGTCCTGCRCTGCAAGTGGCCCTGGCAGGCAGTTTGAGCTGTTGGCTCCTCAGGTACGCTCCATGGAGCATCTTGGAATTTTTCCCACTGCCATTAACCTCATTTTTGATGCTGTTAGGGGATGTGTCACACATGGGTCAGAGATGGGCAGCTAGGGAGGGCCATTGACACAACTGGGAGAGGTTTGTCACCTGCAGGACCCCCACACCCTTCTCACTTGTGTGTCCAAGCTAGGAGGTGCTGCTTGCACATCCAAACTCCACCTGCACCTTCTGCTTTGGGCTCCTGATTTCAGCCTGGCATTTTATCCACATGTCACTCATGCTTCTCACTGAGTGGAGTGGAGTGGAGCTGATCACAGCCCAGGGTTCTGCATTAAAATGTTTGCTGCATTTRCTGCTTCTGCAGTGTGTCCATTTTGGCTGGGCCAGGAGTCACCTGCTATCAGGTTTTCTTCCTCTCAGACGTAATTGCAGACTGAGGCTGAATTATCCCTGCCACCTCTTGGGAAAGCTGCACAGCCTGAGCCACAAAAGCCTCTTACATTGAGGCAACTTCCAGAGCTAATATGACTTCAGAGTCTTGTCTGAATCCTTCATATATTTCCAGGCCTGTCCTTGCAATATGGTCACCAGAGCTGCTCGCAGCATTCAGCAGTGGTATCTTGGATACTGGATGCTGAAATAACACCCTTTCCCTGTGCTTGCTGGTTAATCTCTTTATGGAGCCCTGGATTGCTTTTCCCCTCAGTAACAGCATCACATGAGGAGCTCACATACGGCTGGTTCTGTACAAACCTCCTCATTTCCTTTTCCTAATTGCTGTTATCTGTGTGATTAGCATGACCCTGTATCAGTCCTTAGGCAGGCACTGTGCCATGTGCAGCTATTGAGAGCACTTTGCTCAAATGAACGGATATTGCCTGGCTTCCCAGATCTGTTCCCATCATTAATGCTGCTCCTGGCAGCCAGTGCTGCATCAGCAATGGCTCTGTGAGCTCCTCACATCACTGAGTGAGGGACTGAATAGGCTCGGATCAAGGACAGAAGCCATTTGGCTACGTGGCTGTTTATTGTGTAGTACCTATTTGTGGGGGGATAGAATACAAGAAAATAAAGATARTGTAGAAAGTAATCTCACCCCTAAGGAGTTGCAGCTGGGCCAATTATCAAAGATCAGGAGCAGGCCTGACTTTAACAGGCCACAGCTGTAAGCAATGAGAAGAAGAGTGCTAGAACAGAGTGGGGTGGCTGGGTGAGAAGGGAACTGGAGTCAGTGGCTGCTTTGTGAAGGAGAAAGAGTCAGTGCTCTGAGGAGCTGCCCACGAGAAACACCAAGAAGGTATGGAACCTTTGGGATAAGGAGACACCAGTATGGAACCCCTGCAATAAGATGACAGTGCCTACTGGTTAACTAATTTTAAAACCATTTGAGTGCCTTTTTATTTTATAAAATACTTTTTGACTGAAAGTGCTGCACCTGTAAGCCTACTTTAAGCTTAGGTCTGTGAAATACTGATGCAACCYAAACACCTGGTTTACTTGACATTTTATCTTCCATGGTTGATGACACGCAGATTAGCTGGTYTTTCTCCAATGCCCCATTTATTTATAGGTATTGGCTTATACTGAGCTTTATCCACAGTCCTCAGATGGATCTTGCTATATTTTTTGTATATATTAGTAGTTGGCTTGAACTGGTCAGAGGTTTCCTTGGCACCTTGTTCTCCTCATGCTTGCTGGGAAGTCATACAAATCTGCTTGTTTAGGAGTTTGTTTAATGAGACTTTGTCATAAGAGAAGAGGTTCTGGCCAGAGGTGCAGGTCCCAGCAGTGCTGTGAAACACGCTGAGAGTTAAAATACAGGAACCTTGTTGGCAACTAGCAGCTTTAGCTGGCCCCAACTCGGTGGGTGCTTCTGGGTGGGTTTAATGGGGCTGTGCCTGTCCCAGCTGGCTGTGTCCCCAGCCTGTCTGACAGGCAGGAGGGCTGCTCAGGGCTGGGGCTGTTCAGTGCTGCAGAGCTCCAGCTCAGCCTTTCACTGGGCCAGCCTGGCACTGCTCCTTAGGCTCTCACATGAGCATGATGGAGATGCTGACTGAAAGTTCTGCTGCAAATCACCAGATGTTGATAATTGTCCACAACTGTCCTGGAATGGATCCAGATCTGAAATGAGGCTACTTTGTGGTTTGTTCTGTGTTCTTTAAGCACCTCCAGAGAATTACTGCTTCCACAAATAGGAGGGGCAGAGTGTCCTGCTTTTGGGTTTCTGCATCAATACTAACAAGCTTCTCTCTGCAGCTCCCTCAGTGAGAGCACTGGTAATATTGACTTTCCCAGTCCCTTGGCTGTTGCAGAGGTGCTGCAAGGCTCACTTGCAGCTGAGGGAAGGGGTCTCTGCCTCCTGGAGCACCACAATTGAGAAGCCTGTGCCTAAAAATAAAGAGCCACCTGGTCCATGGGTGTAAACCCACCCCCAGCCCAGCCTGCAGCCGTGCCCGAGTCAGCAGCACTGGTACCTTGGAGCCACAGAGCAAACCCTGGCTGCTGCACGGGTAGGAACTGCTCATCCTTTGGCAGGGTCCAGGGCCAGGCAATACCTGGCTGTGTTTCTGCAGCACGTGCTGCTGCTGTCCTTTCTGTAGCTGGTTGCTTGAAATGAGAGGGCACATCATAGCTTGGGGGGTTCTGTGGAGCAGTAACCTGGTTTTTCAGGAGGAATTTACCTCAATCCGTCCCTGTTAGGGACCTTCTGCATGAAGATTGTTCAGTATTGCCTTCAAATCAGGCAGTACCTGCCAGGGCTATCCCCTGGGATTTCTTACTGCCAAATCCCCCAGCAGAAGAGACACAGTCACATCAGCAGAAAAACAAAACAGGAAGAATTAAACCTGAAAATGCAGGTGGGGAGGGAAAGGTGGATTTTTGAGCTCTGTGGCCGTCGTGGAGCACTCTGCTGACGTGCCAGTCCCCTGTGATGCACAGCATATGTCAAGGCAGCTCTGTTTAAAGGGATAACATCAAGGCATCTGAAAGGCTGCCTCCTTTTTGTTCTTATTTCATCCTGTATTACAGGATTTTATTCAGGTTTTTCAGTGGCCTCCTGGGTAATGCTTTATTACAGTGACAGTGTGGAGTTCTAGTTTGTGATAATGGGATCTATATAAATAATACTGATTCTGCTGCCTCCTGTAATGCTTCCTGCCTGAGAACACTCAAAAGCTTTGAAAATGTTAATTTCCTGTAATTTGGGATAGAGAAGCACCTCCGGGTGCTGCAGAGGGCATGGCAGCAGTGTGTGTTTGTGCTGGTCAGCTGCCTATAACAGCCATTCCTTTGAATCAAGGGCTTCAAACAACTGAGGGTCTTTTTGCACCCAGAATGAGTAGTTTAAATAATTGCTTTTTTAGGTGCTGGTGTTCTTTTCCTTTTCTCATTTTGAGGCTTTAAAACAGAGGCCAGGTAGTATGAGACTCAGCTCCAAGCACTGAAGATACTGTAAGGGGAGATTCAGCCTTGAAGAAGAGACAGATGGAGCTTGGGAGAAAGGGATTGTTGYAGCATTTCACAGATTTTGACTTGATGTGCAAAGAGATGAAGGATGCTGTGGCCCAACTGCTGTGCTGAGGACAGGCTCTTTGGCTCAGAGCAGCATCCTTGGTCCCACAACACAACTTTCCTTGTGGTGCTGCCCTGTGCTGGGTGAATCAATGGTCAGATAGCAAGGCACAGGCTAAGGCCCCCAGGGATACAGGCTCACTTTGGGCATTTCTGTTGCTCTAAACAACCTGTGCTTGGTCAGGAAGAGGAGGGTGACCTGAGTCCCTGGGACTCTGTCCTGCTTTTCCCTGGGGAGCTGCTGCTGGTGGGAAGGAGATGCTGTGCTGGGTGTGGAGCAGAGCCCAAAAGGCACACGTGGCACTGGCAGGACAATGGCAGTGATGGTGAACGGGTGAAGGCTTAAYGGGTTTCCTCGAACCATGCTCTGAAAGGGCCTGGTTGACAGGTTTTGCACTGGATTGACATGAGTTTTCAAGGAAATGAGGGCTGGGCTGTACAGCAGCACTGCCACTTTCCTTGGCTGACCTGCTGTGCTCCCGCCTTTCAGGGTAACATTAAAATGAATATTGTGCAGCAGAGAGAGCAGCACAATTGGCTGCAGACAATGCATCTGCTGTGCTGTTCTGGGCAGTACTGATTGCTCCCTGCCCAGATGGGTGTGTCTAAACCAGTCCATTAAGCAGAGCCCCTTGGGTGGATGCCAATCCTTTCACACTCAGTGGCTCTTACTCCATCCTGCCTGTGCCACAAGCACTGCACAGCCATGGGCACACAGCCTGGCATGTGGGGCACCCAGCCATGGGCACACAGGACAGAGAGCCACAGGCAGGTCACTGCCCATCGTGGCCCCCCAGCCTTTGTGTGTGGATATTCTTTGCTCTAGTGGGGATGTCCCTCCTTGTGCTGATGTGGTCAAACTCCCAGTGATGAGTGGCACTGGTACCACATGTGTGTCAGGGTTTTGGGAGGCTGCTGTTAAATCCCAGTGGAAAACTGGTTTGTTTGGTTTTTCTTAGGTAGATGAACTAAGGGCAAGCCCACCATGGCTTGGTAGATGCAGAAGGGAGTCCTGGAGGTTGGCACTGTGAGCAGAAGTGATGCAGATGCTGTTGGGGCACACCTGTGTCCCAGCACACTGAACAGCCACCTTGGCTGCTGGAGGTGGTGAAACACCCACAGCTGTGCAGTGCTGCATGGGGCTCTGCTGCTTGGCCAGGCTGGGGCTGTGCCCTGGGGGTGCTGTGCTGGCCTCTCTGCTGCCACCCAGCCACCCAGGGGCACTCTGTCCTGTCCCCTCCCATGCCCCTGCTGAGCCTGTGGCATTGGTGGCAGCACAGCTCACAGGGGCTCACTGGTTTTATCACCTTTTAACACTTAAAGGCTTCTGAGTCTCTGCATTCAGAGAATCACAGCCGTGCTTTTCCAGCAGAGGGTTGTAAGAGAAGGAAGCTCCGTGTGCTGCTTCTCCCATCCTTCATCTCCAGTCTGTGCCCAGCAAACCCACTTCACAGCACGTGCCAAAGCTCTTTGGTGCATATATTCCTACATCTTATTCTGTATATATGTACACATATATAAATGGGAATTATTCCTCTGGTAAATCTAAGTCAATAATTCTTTTCCTCCTGCAAGCATTTAGCCTCCTAGCAGATCCTGTAATAAATTAATCTTCTTTATCACTCCTTTAATTGGTTCCTCAAAACCAGTGAGCAGTGAAACCTATTGATTGATGTATAATGTTAGATTAATGTATMATGTAAATTAGTAGAAAGCAATTACAAGAGCTGCTGTGTGGTTTGGTGCTGCTGGATTTGTGCTACAAGGAACTCGTTCAGGGTCAGTGTGTTAGCCTGTCCCTTGCATGTAGGAGCAGCAAAGGGCAAAGGTTTGGGGAGCAAGGACTTCTTCTGTGGAGTTAAAGCTTCAATGGAGGAGAAGAGGGGGTGTCTGTTATTTTACACACCCCACAGTATCTGTTCTAAAGAGGGAAGAGCAATATGCCATGGTGTGACAGACTGCTAGAATCAACAGCTGAATTTTTAAATAATGCAGAATGATGAAGAGCTTGATGTTTGACTCCAGGGGAGCTGTGGGTGGCAGTAGTGGCTGTTGGGAGGGGGATTTGGGTTCATCTCACCTAAGCTTTGACATTTATTCCATGGGATGGGACAGCATTCCCTGTGGGCTCACTTTGCAGGAAGCAGAGACCAAGGAAACATCTGGATTGTTATTCAGCTCACCTCAGCTSTTTCTCCTCTGTAGTATGAAGGGTGCTGTGTGTGCACTGTGGGCATTTAACACTTTAAATTAATGCTTGATATTTAGGTGGGATGCAAATGTGCTTAGGTACACAATCAGTTCTTCAGTGCCCTGCTGTGATCTGCTGATGTGAAAGGCTCAGTTATAAACTGTGCTTATTGTGGCTACAAATAATGCTTTGGGCCTTCCCAAAATTCTATTGTTTTAGTACAGCAGTTGGCAATGGCTGAAACTCCTCTACCTGCTTTTTCCCAAGACAGTGGGGGGAGGAGAGAAGCAGAAAAGGAAGCACAATAAATGTCCCAGTGGTATTTTTTCTATTACATACCTGCCAAAGCCTGTAGTGCTGTGTTAAGACAAAGGGCTGAGCCCTCAGTGTTGTCCAAGGGAAAAAGCACAAAAACTCTATTAAAGCCTCTGTATTGCATTGACCTTTGGTTTGCTCCCATCTTTTCCTGGTTTCTGTGATGTGACACACATCAGCTGTGGGGAAGGGTGGGCACTGCAGGTGCTGYTCTTGATTTCAGCTCAGAGGGTTGAGGCACACAGGTGACACATAGAGTGAAACCATCAGGGCAAATGGAAATCTCATTTCCGTGCTGGGATTCTCCACCACACCAGAGTGTTGGCTTTGTCCTGCCCTTGGACTGCTCCTTTGAGAAGCCAGTGCACTCCTARCCTCTGTCTGCAGGCTCCTCAGCCCTCCATTGAAGGTGCCATCTGCTCATGCTGCACACCAGGGAGCCTGGAGCYGCTCACAGCTGATGGAAGAGGAAGAAAAATGGTTTTTTGACCTGAAACTTCTGTGAATTCTGTCCTAGTACAAGGAAGAAACTCAAAAGGAGTTAGGAAGGCATGTTAATCCTCATTGCTGCCTGGATGAGACACGGAATTTCTGGTGCTCTGTGGTGACAGAAGCTGTGCTTCTGCTCCTGGGGAGCTCTATCAAACACCCCTCTGAGTAAAGCAGAAAGGAAAGGTGAGTTGGAAAATGCACATTCCGTTGCCTAGCAGGAGTTTTTGCTTGGGCTGTGGTCCTAGCTCACCTTGTTTCCCTGTAGAAAGGACCCTCATGCTCCTGAGTCACTTGTGCAGAAAGGCATCTCTTCTCCTTCCTACCCAGTAATTCTCACAACTAARTAAGGCCTGTCTTTGAAAAGCTTAGAATGTGGAGAGCACTGAAGATCAATTCAAATCATAAATAAAAAGTAATCTGGGGAGAAATTGCAGAGACTAGAGATGGACTCTCTCCTGAACTGTGTAGCAAAGGGCAATGATGAGCTGTTTGCAGCAAGTGGAATTGTTAGGTAGGAAAATTGTTCAGTCTGAGTGTGGTCAGGCATTGCCCAGGGGAGGCAGGGAGACCTCAGTCCTTGGAGACACCCAGAGCTTCACTGGGCACAGCCCTGAGCAGCCTGACCTGATTCTGAGGTTGGCTCCAGCGTGAGCAGGGGCTGGAGTGGGGATTCCTGCCAACCCCAACTGTTCACTGCTTCTGGGATTTACAGGGGCAAACTCTCTGTTACAGTGAAGCTATCATTTTGTAGATCTGTTTTTATCATGAGAGTACCCTGCTTCATGAACTGCAGCGTCTCTGAGCATTCATKATTCAGAAAAAGTTTGTCTTCCAATTACACAAGATCATAAGAAGAAAAGTGTCTGGTTTGTCAGAACTGCAGAGCTAAAATAAGCTGCAGCAAGCACATCTCCTTGGCAAGGAGCTGGTGTCTCTAATTAGAAAAGCTCTGGAGAGTTAATCTTCTTGGGTATGAGACCTATTGCTTCCTCCTGCACCATGGGATGGCTGGAGCTGAGCAGCTTTGGAAAAGGCCTGGAGGCTGGGCTTCAGATAATTGGTATGTCCTACTTGGGAACTTATATATATAATATATATATATTAGATATAAGTTCCCAAGTAGGATATATTAATATCCTACACACACACTATATATATATATATATGAATTTTGGAACCATGAGGTTTGGTGTGCTCCYGTCAGATGGCTGAACTGCAGCAGGGCTGAGAATTGACTGGGAATTGAAGTTGTAAGTTCTTTTAGTGAAAAAAAAAAGTGCTGGAAGTCCTAATCTCTGGCAAGCAGCTGCTGCAGAGTGGAATAAGTTATTGTACCATCTAGCTGTGTGAGAGCAGTGTCCTCAGCAGGCAGGAAGAAAGAATCCTGGTTGCCTGGAAGTGCCCAGGACTGGACTGGTTTCTTGCTTGGAGTGGTCCTGCCTCACCCTCCCAGAGGTATGGGCAGCAGGAGGGGAAGGAGTTGTGACAATGAGATGAAACAAGCCTTTATTGGGACTATAACCTCAGCCACACTGCCAAAGAGATAACCTTGATATTTCAGTGCCTGTCAAAGGTCTCTTCTGCTCTCATGCTAATGCTCTCCAGAGCAGGGGGGGGCAACTAATCAGCACTGCAGCAATCAGTCAGGTTTCCCTTGGCACATGATGAGTGTAATTATTTTGCAGCTCACTCCATGTTCTTGGTAGCTGTAGTGATGTTTATTCTGGGAAGCTTCTGGGACTGAGGTGCTACAAAGGTTTTAATTTCAGACAGAAACTGACCAAGTTGGGTTCTTGGCCTGGGCTCCAAAYTTCCAGAGTTTCTCTAAAGTCCTGGTTGGCCTTATGAGACTTTATCAGTCCTAGTTYCTTTTCCTGAGACATCTACCACATGTGACAGTTTTGATGTGGATACTGATGTACCAGATTGACTGATGAATCCCATCAGACAAAAATAGCTTGTGTGTATCAGCAATTGAACCAAATTGCTTGGTTTAAAAGCAAAAACCTTATCCGACTTGGCCAGCATGCTGCACTCTGCCTCCTCCCCAGCAGAACTTCCAACCCTCCCTGCAGCTCATGGGCTGGAGGCACAGGAACCYATGGCTAAGGCAGGAGGGACTGGGGCTGCACTGGCTGTCCTTGGGCTCCAGGAAAGCTCAGAGTTTGTGTGCCATGTCCAACAGGAGCTGTGGTGCCTCCACTGGCAGAGCTGTGTGGCTCCCTGGGGTTTGAAAACACTCACCTGGTGCAGTGGGCAGCTCTCTTTCAAATGCTCAACAACCACTGAGCAGGTTAGCCCTGCCTCAGACCTCAGACTTCCCAAGAAGCCCTTACTGAGGTATTAGTTAATGAAAACCTGGGCAGGACTCTCTCAGATTTCAGGCAGCTGGCAGCTCGCTCTGCCATGGGTGCTCTCCCGACCAGTGGCACCCAGATAGAGCCAAAGTTAATTTATCTTGTTCTAATAATTGCASTTACTTAGATATCTTTACCATAATGTCATGTTCTCATATCTGAATTGCCCCAAATTTGCACCTTACCCATGTCAAGCTCTGCAAATAGCCTAAGAAGTGATGCTGTAGGAATTTTGTTTTTACTGTCAATCTCCTGTGCAGCACAGTACCTTTGAAAGCTGCAAGAAATATTTTTATTATTGGATGCAAACTCCCTGGGAATGTGCAATTGATTATTCAAACCTCATGCTGCTGCTGCAGAGATTTGTGTTGCTGTGAGTGACTTTGATTCCCTGATAGCCTGTCTCATGCTCCTGTCCCCTAATGGAGCTGATAGCATTAAGTCATGCAGTTAATCAAGTGGAAGAAATTGTTTCTCCTTATTCAAAGACCTGATGACTTTATCCAACAGGGAGGGTCTCTAACAGAATAAGACAAGGAGAAGCAGATGAGATAAGAAACAGCCACAGGACTCACTAAGCAGTGGAGTAAGAGTGTTTTTAAAGGCTTCAATCAGATTTGGAATAGAAAAACATYCTGAATGATCTATGAAAAGCCAGCCTTCTGGCTGGCACTTTATTATTGCATTTCTCTGTATTAAGGAGTCAAAGATCAAGAATAACTGCTGTCCAGGTAGTGATACACAAAATTGTTAATTGAGGTGTGCTGAGGTGTGTGAGGACAGTGTGGAGCAGGGCAGCTCCTCCTTGGAGGCAGCTGGCAAAGATGGGTGCATGGTCCCRAATTATCTGTGTATGATGGGTTTTCTGCACAGTATTCCCATCACTGATAATGAGGAATTAAAACATAATTCACTAATGCATGAAAAGAAAGGTCTTCACAGGGCTAGGTACTCCCAGGCAATGATTATCCTGATGAAATTAACTTTAATACAGGAGGCTCAGGAGGAAGCATAATTCTCCCTCCTTTTCATGCTACCCATTATAACAATGATCTGTGCAAAACCAATTTGACTATTAGATCATTCCCATTAAAATAACTCCAAACCATTTACAAGTATCCTATTAGGACTTGCTGCAAGTGGATGCTGAAGCACTTCCAGTGCTGCTGAGTTTAATTTGTACCCTCCCTGTTACCTTTGCCAGGTGGAGCTGCAGTCTCTGGTAGGTGAATCCCTGCATTTCTGGGGAGTGGCAGCAGGCAGAAGGGATCACTCTGCCTCTGAGAGGGGGCAGTGGCAGTGTGCTCTTGTTCACAGCCTTTAGGGAACAATGCACGGATGCTGTGTGAAACTGCCCTCTGAGACAGGCCCCACGCTGAGCTCTGCTGTGCTCTCATGAATTTATAACAGCTCTGCTACACTGACATTGTTCCAAGGCTTTGCTGGTGAGGATGCAGTCAAAATCTCTCCCATGGGGAGCAGAAGTGCTGCAGAGGAGTTTGCCCCCTTCACCAGGTCAGTTTGAAGTTTGGCTCTCCTGCTAAAGYGTGTTGCTTTTATTCTCAGAGCTACAGGCAAATAAGAAAGGTAAGGAATAAGGTATTTTCACCAGGTGGTGGAGTTCTTTGGAGCAGCGAATCCCTCAGGAAGGCAGAGAAACAGAAACCRCACTTCTTTTATGCATGCTGCATAAGSGATAAAAATGTACAAGTGTTTTCCATTCCCAGGCTCATCTTTTGCTTTAGGCTTTGGTGAGCAATAGTGATAGTAGTAAAAGTTAATGAAATAGTGGCAAATGTTAATAAAGATTATGTGGAATAAGGCTGAACATGGACTAAAATATTGATAAATGAGAGTTTTAAGAGAGATAAAAAAGCATTTTTCTGGCAAATTCTTATGCATCTTCCTCTCCATTTAGACAAGATCTTACTTGCAATCACCTGCTAAARGCATTGTACATCAGTCTAGAGTAACTAGCACAGCAATTGTAAAAAAGGCATTATTTTAGTGTTTATCTACTTACTTTTAAGTGATTGTATAAYGCCCTTGTGTCAAGGAAAGACAAGTTTTTACTTTTCAAAAAGTCTGTATCTTGCTGGACTAAAGAGTGCAGAAAATGCTTGTTTGCTGGTGAGTCACTAGTGAAATCATTATATTTGAGCCTTGAACTGCAGGTTGTAGTTTCAGGTGCTGCAGAGGAGAAYCAAGAGCCATAAACACTTCCCTCAGCACGGTGCCACACTGCTGAGCTTCTGGTCCCAGCTTTGTCACATGTGAGCACATCTCTGATGACAGAGCTGGTAAAGGTCTATGAGAAACCCCACAACCTGGAGTAAAGAGGACTTCTCAGTCACAGCCCCATCCTCRTCCTGGCTAGGATGCTTTAGAGCATCTCAGCAGGTTGCTATTTAGCTGTCAACYGCTCCTTAAGGCAAAAAGAGGTGAGTGTGAATTTGTCACAGCRTGTGACACTGACAGAGCTGGAGCTGCTCAGTGCTGTGGTGGCATTCAGGATGTTGTGCCAGCATCCTGGAATTTATTGCCACATTTTGCCATGTGTGTGAAGGTGAGCTGGCACCACATGAAATGTCATGTAGGCCAGGTAATCCCTTCAGCATATATTTAAGCTGTTGTGGGATTGGTCATGCTGGGTCTGGGCTGAGAATCACACTGAGCTCACACAGTCCWGTGCATTCAGCAAGAGTTCAGGTATCTGCACCCCGATGTGTCACATCCTCCTCAAAATACTACCAGGGACCTCATCTGCAGTGCTTACCAACCTGCATCTCGCCCTCTGCTGCACTTAGTTTCTCACAAATGTCTTTTGTTTTGCTCAAGATAAGCCCACACTACAGAGAATTGATTTGGAACACCATAAAGTCAAGTGTTACTTGCATCCATTGATGTTTCAGGCTTGTGTCTCTTGTCTGCTGTAATTACCACAGAAAGGAGGATGTGATAATGGTCAACATCAGAATTAATGAAAGAAAAAAAAGGCAAGCATAAAAGGCCATTGCATAGTGCAGCAGGCTTTGAGCAGAAATGTAATGAAAAATTTCCCTGTGAGTTTGTAAATACTGATTTTCATCTTTCTTCTTGCAGTTTCTCACTCCAYGTTCACAGTGGCTTTCCATTCCCTGTGGAAAGCCAAGGCACAGGAAATCCAGCCAGGTACTGYCCCCAGCATGGTCCCTCCCCAGACCCCTCCTGCCAGGCAGACTGGGAATCCCCTTGATGCTGGAATTGTKAAGTTTTCCTGGTGGTTAGGGCCTTTTATACCTTTCACTGCCAGTTCTGTTCTACTGCTGAATGGTAAGAACCAAGCAACTGTTGAGTTGGTTTGGCTGCTCCATTGCTCCTGTTCCTCATTTGTYCCTTTAGAGTGGATGCAACACTCGAGGTGGGTGCTGTCTTTGCCCAAAATGCAGGGGTTTGAGATGTTCTGTAGGTTCTGCTCACTCCTTCCTGCTGATTAAGGACTTTTCTCTCCTGGTACAAGYCCAGCATCTCAACCACAAGTGCTCTGAGCAGGGAGAACATGGATGGACTGTAGGAGCAGCTGGCTCCTGTGGATGTGATCCACTTTGTCATCTCCTTTTGCTGGTTCACTCCAGCTGAAAAGGCACCTGGGAGGAATTTGGGGCTTTCCTAAGGCACACTTTGGTGTTCCAGCCCAACCTCTGGGTAATGCTGGTTGYTTACTCTGCAGTATTTGCCATAAACACTGTCACAAGGTTGTGTATCAAACATCTTAGTTWGTAAATAGTCACATTACAGAATTGATACATGAAGAAAGCAGTCATTGCCAATGTCCAGGAACAAACATAATCCATTCCTAAAAATAGAAGTGTGACAGCTCATGACTTGGTTATTTGGTCTTGGTCAGAGAGTATTTCATTGATTTCCARTGTGGTGCATGTTATTTTTAAGTCATTACCTATTTTTGGCCTTAGGAAAATTTCGCAAAGAGAAAGAATATTACATCATATCTGTTCAGTAAATGTTTTAGTAATAACATGAAATAGGTTGTAAGCAACAGGTTAGGAATTTCCTTCATAGGACACAATCTGCTCATCAGCTTGCTAAGGATTTTCCTCCCACAGTTTGTGGGAATTTTGGGTCAGTGTCAGGAAATTTTCTAACATATTTTTTCTGTATAGGTAATGGAATATTTTTAGTATTAAAATAATCTGATTTTTTTGAGGATAGATTAATATGGTATGATAATAAGTGATCCTGTTTGAAATCACAGATTTACTGGCTATTTGGTGACTGTGTGGGCTTTCCTTGCAGTGCCTCTATGACCTGCCTGTATCCTCATGTGTGGTTCTGCACTCCCTCTTTCCCTGTGCCCACCCATTCCCATGCAATCAGGTAAGGAGGTTTCACACCACATTGCTTCTGCCTGCCAAAGCAGGGGCATTTGTTTGAGTCCTTCCCAGACTGGTCACAAAACAGGTCTGACAATGACATCTCTGAGACTACTATGTTGTCATTAACTCAAGTTGAACTTGGCCAGCAGGCTCCAAACTTATCAGAGTGGACAGACAGGCAGCCCAAGGACAGTGGCTGCACAGTCTTGGGAAATGAGCTAGAAATAATARTGTATTTATTTCTGCAAAATTAAATTGGGTTTAATTTGACTCCTGAGCTAATAAGCATAAAGAAAATGAGATTACCCTGGCTGATTTATTATTTCTGGTAGATATTAATTATTGGGTTTTTCTTTTGAATAATTAAAGCATTTTTCCTGCTCTAAGTGAGTGCACTAGGTCTCATTAATCTGAAGTATTAAAAATATATTCTTCACCTGGAGAGGCTAAAAACCCACTAGTGTCCTTATAACCGTTCATTTGCAATGTGAGACCATGAAGCTACTCATAGAAAAGTCGTTTTTACTCTTTCCATGTTTCYAAGTTGTTTTCCATGTTTTTACTCTTTCCAGTGTGTAAGTCCTATTTACACCCTGTCTGTTTCTTGCCATCTGGCTGGTTCTGGCTTCTGTTTCTCTCCTGGACAGATCCAGAGTTCCTCTGCAGAATCAGTCATGGCTAAATTTAACCACACAGATATAAAATAAATACTGGATAGGGTTTTTTCCCCACAGACTTCAGTTTCCCTGAGAGAGACCTTAAACCAGAGGCATGTTGCAGCATTTTAGGTGGTAGCCCAGYTTTTATTTCTGAGGGCATGTTGTGGAGGCAGCTTTCTGCCATGGTCAGACAGCAGCAGGATGATGGCCTTTAAAAATAGGACCTCTTGCCATTTTGTGTTCTTGTCAGAATGTCACAAATGCCATAAGGTCAGGTTTGTTTTTCTCCCATTTTTCTCTTCTGGTTATTGCCYTCATCAAAGGAATGGATTGATTTTGTTGGTGTGGGGTTTCATCTTTGCAGTGGCAGGGCAAGGAGGCCCAAAGCTGTGCAGAGGTTCCCCAGGGCAGCAGGGCTCTGTTGGCACAGAGCTGGGCTCTGCAGAGTGCTGCCCACTTCCTAACACTCCTGTTAGGAGGTTTTGACCTTTCCAAGGATGGAAACATCAGCTGCCCACAGCTGCAGGAGTGGAGGCAGGACTTCTCACCCTTCCCTCCCCAGAGCATGAACATCCCACACTCAGGCTGGCGAGGTCCCCGCAGCCCATCTGCCCTCAGGGCTCCTGTCCATGGGTGTCAGCATGGCCACAAAGGGAAGTGTTGTATTCAACAGCTCCTAAAGATTGTTGTGAGAAAAAACAAAGCCAAACAAATCAAATTTTCTCCCCATGAAACTCAGCCATGCTGAGAAGCAATGTGAGCACGAAGCAGGGAAAAAGAGAAGGGCAGTGTTTGGTYGAACATGTTGGCTGAATGGCTCAAGTTCCCCCGCCAGCCTGCTCAGCTGGCCCRAAACCTGGTCCTGAACTCTGCAGGGTGCATGGCACAGGGCTCTGGCTGCCTTTGGGAATGCTGCAGTGCCACCAAGCCAGCCCGACACGCTCTGGCAAAAGCCAAGGCTGTGTTTGGCACCAGGAATGATCCTCTGTGCCCAAGTGGCCATCCTGGGACAAGCTGTGCTCATTGCCACTGATTTCCAGGMCACAGTGGGCTGTGCCCTCAGCTGGCTTCATCCCTTGGGCTGGCTGCATCCCCTTGTGTGCATTTATCAGGAATGGTGGGCAGGATGGTGTGGTGATGTTCGCAGGGGTCCCAGGATGAGAGAAGAGAGGAGGATCTGACTCTAAGTTTCAGAAGGCTGATKTATTATTTTATGATATATATATTATATTAAAACTATACTAAAAGAATAGAAGAAAGGATTTCATCAGCAGACTAGCAAAGAAAGCAGAGAATGGAATGACAACAAAAGCTTGTGTCTCTGAGAGTCTGAGTCAGCTGACTGTGACTGGCCATTAATTAGAAACAACCACATGAGACCAATCACAGATGCACCTGTTGCACTCCACAGCAGCAGATAACCATTGTTTACATTTTGTTCTTGAAGCCTCTCAGCTTCTCAAGAGAAAAAAATCCTAAAGAAAGGATTTTTATTTTTTCATAAAACATGTCTGTGACAGGATGGGTGTTGGGAGCACCACCTTCCTCAAACAGCTCACTCAGGGCAGGTGGGATGGTCCTGTCCCCTCTCCACATCTAAGTTTATTCAGCTGCAAAACTGGAATAGTAGGAAGCTTAATGTGTGGGCTAAACTGCTACCCAAGTCCAATGTGGTCTCTTTATTGCTTATAGTAAATAACAAACATGTTCCCAAGGCTCTGTAATTAACCTTTTTTGTAAAGGGGAAATCAATTTCCACAGTTTCCTTGCAGAACTTCTGCATCCTGTCTGGAGAGAGCAAGCATTTATCATCCTTCAGTAAATCCTGTGGGGAATCTTTGGAGCTGGCAGGGTCCAGCTCAGAGCAAGCTCCTGCACGTACCATCCCCATGACAATTTACCTTTCAACTTCAGAGCAAATTCCTCAAAAAAGGAGCAATCCCYTGCTGTAGGGAAGGGAAGGACAGTTTAGGAATATTCTCTTTTGCTTTAGGAAAGCAGAACACAAAAAAGGCAATTGCCAGGAGAGGATAAAAAATTTGAATCCTGAATTCAATAGCTGATAGGAAAATCTGTTTTAGAGCAATCAAACCCACTCAGACCCATCCCATGCCTCTAATTGCCAACACCAGGATGTGCCAATGGTAATCTGCACTCCTGGGGTATGGGATAGAGAATCCAGGAAATGAAGAAATTGAAGGACTTTAACCTTTCAGCAGAAGGTTCTGCAGAAAAACATGTTCTGAAGTATGTTTATATTTCCAGAGAAATAAACATTCTCAAAGGTACTCTAACAAGCAGATCCATAGCAGAGTAGATCAAGTGGGCTTTTATTTGCTCTGTATGCTGCTGGGCAGCCAAGATTGATCACTTTACCTAGGGAAAATGGAAAAATCAATGTAAAAGAAGGAACAGGTTAAGTTTTAACAGTAAAAAAAAAGCTTTTCTCATGTGTCCATAATTTGATGCTGTTTTTCACCGAGGGTTGGCAGGGCTGTCCATTCTGTCAGCATCAGAGCAGCTGGCACATGCAGGTGAGCACGAGGGCACTCACTGCTGGTCTGGTCTGCGGGGCTGGTGGGGAGGTGTTTGTGTGCTGGTGTTACTGGGGATGAGCTAAGAAGTGTCAGCCTCACTTTGTGCCACAGGGAAACTCTTTGGAAGTTTCAGATTTGGAAAATTCCCACTTTGTTTTAAATTACAGGAAATTTGATTGTATTTCAGTAATTTTTTTTTCTGAATTGATGCTATGGGTTTTTTTCAAAGTTGGAATATAGAAAATGTCAAGTGGGGTGCAAGAACTCTTAATGTAACAGAATAACAGAATGAACTGGGTTGGAAAAGACCTTTGTGATCATCAAATCCAACCTATGACCTAAAACCACCTCATCAACTAAACCCTGACCCTGAGTGCCACRTCCAGGCTTTTTTAAAACTGTTTGGAAAGAAACTTTTGCTTTAAAACTTTTGACCTATTTTAAGTGAGACACTGGAATTATGGAACTGACTGAAAAAAATTCCAAATTTAGAAATAAAAGCTGTCTTCTGGGTTTAAACCCACTTATTGCTCTACTATGGGGCATTTTCAGGGTTATCTTTGCAGTCACAGGTGACAGAATACTTTTCCCAGTGCTGAGATATGGAAGAAATGCATGATACTGTCCTGGGAGCTCCTGGGAGCTGTTGCAGTATGGGTTTGTTTATATTTTCAAATTAATTGGACTTGTTCTTGGCACTTGTTTGGATTTAGCTTAAGAATAATCCATATTGTCYAAATAACTTCCTAATAATAAGGACCCACTGTCAGAGCTAAATCCCAATATTACACTGCAAAGTAACTGGWGAATTAACTATTGCCTTAAATAAAAATCACGTTTTCCCAAACCAAGCTGTAATCAGTGAGAATTGTTGATTTTCAAGACTTTTAAAACTGAGTCAATAAAACGTGCTGAATCTTACCTTATCTACATTTTGAGTATCAAAAAGCACTGATGTCTCTCAAACAGAATTATTGTTTTTTAAAGTGAGACACTGGAATTATGGAACTGACTGAAAAAAATTCAGTGAAACGAGAATGTACCTCTGCAAATGTAGCATTTTGGGAAAAATGGTTTTTTGAATAAGAATATTGTAAAACCCATCAGAGAGAAGTGCTGCTAGGAGGAGGATGTTGCATAAGGTGTCTGAGATAAAGGTTTTACTATTTTTTGWGTTCTCATAAAATTTTACTGAAATGGAAGATTTTTCTCTTTAAATGTTCATTGTTATGCACATGCTTTGCAGAGATAATAGCTACCTTTGCCTAATCCTCATGGGCTGATTTCAATATAGAATTGGTATCATTCTCCAATTGCTTTGAACCTGGGGGAAAAGTATCAGCGTTTATTTCAAAAGACTTGGTGAGTTTTAAGTTCCCCCAGACATCAGAGAGATTTTAGYCCATGACTGAAATAAATTGCAATATTTATCTGCTGGCTTTAATTTTTAAATATCCTTCAATATCAGGACCCAGAACCTGATTTACTTTTCAAAGCAATTTAAATTTTTCAAACTGAATGAAATTATTCTTTTTTGAAAATACAAGATTTTTTTTCTCTTCTTCAACACAACCCATAAATGCACTTAGTGTGTGTGAACATATTTTGTAGTGAATGGGATGGGAGTTCTATGCAAGTTTATTCTTTAAGGCTGGTTCTTGGAGTACCACGTTCTGYGGTGGAGAGCTTGCTCTGCTGGGCTCAGGGCTGTTCAGCCCAAGCAGGCAGTGCTGTGAGGATGCACCATGAGGCTGCTTTGTCACAGTATGGGTGTCAGGGCTCCAGTTCTTGTATTGAATAAGTATTTTAATTATTTAAAATGGAGTTGCAACAAGATCCAGATATTCAGCAAAAGTGATCATCCTGCAGACCATCCTGCCTGTTGTCCTGCTCCCTGTGAGAAGATCRTAGCCTCACACTTTCCCTGTCAGTAATTACAGGCTTTTCCTTAGCTAGGAGTTATCTTGAAGGAAATCCAGACCTCTCCAGAGCCACCCTGGATCCTGAGGAGTGCCTGCAGGGAATGGCTGATGCAGAGCCCTGTCCTGACACTGGGAGTCAAAGAGATGAAGCCAATGTAAGACAGAATGTTTAATTGTTGCTGTGAGTCCCTGAAGGCAATATAAACATCAGCCTCCAGCCTACAGGCTTGTCATTCACTTTACAGAAAGCAGCAGCTCTCCTCAGGCTGRTCAGGAGGCTGATGTAAACAGAACAAGATCCTGAGGAGGCATTTCCAGGATTGTGCAAAGGTTTGGGGTGGACCTGGACATGGCCAAAGAGCAGGTCTKCACACTGGGTGGCTCTGGGTGCTACTGCCTGTGCTGCTGCTTTCCTGAGGTGCTCAGAAAAAGGAATGTTCAATTAAATCATCTAGTCAGGAAAAAACTGATGTCTGTATTTAGATTTATGGATATGTTTAAAAGACATTCCTTTTATTAATGGAACTGAAAGATGTGCTGAATTTTAAACGCAGTTTTAGATACTTTCTGAAGAAGTGCAACCTTACTGTTYGAAAGCTTTTGTGTGAGCTCAAGGCCACCTTATTACAGTGCTGCAGGGACAGTCACATTTGTGCTTGGAATTCCATTCTTCATCTTCTGGCATTGTTGCATGATCCTSAGCTGAAAATTGTGTTCATGGATTGTGGGATGAGCACTTCATTTTAACCTTGATGAAATTGTACTGATTACACAATAGCTTGTAATTTATTAATTAAAAATAGATGGTGGGCTCCCTCATATTTTGATTAACCTAGCATCTTTCACAGTAAGAACTGAATTAAATCAGAAACATCAAAACAGCTTTAAATATAATGATCTGGAGGGGTACTGAGAGCATCCCTTGAAGTGCTTTCACTTATGAGACAGCTMATTTGCATGAGTAACCGCTTGGCAGCTGAAAAAAACACACCATGGAAAACATTCCACTATGGAAATGATCTTAAATCTTCCAGTCATGCGTGAGAAGCTCCATCAGTTGTCTTTTGGCTTTAACTGGATGTGTTTTCAGTGAGAGAAGATGTGAAGGACAGGGGGCTCTGACCTCCTGTGAACCTGTGAGGGAAGTGACAGACAGCAAGATGTAAACCTGAGGACTACAGCCAAGATACAGCTTGATTACAGATGCACTGAGTGATTTGGAAAGATAAACTTTGCATGACCCTGGGAAGAGGAATGCTGCTGAATGCTCAGGATTTCAAGTGAAGCCACTGAAGCATTCAGTAGTTCAAGGAAAATGTTGWGTCTTTAGGGCTAAAATGGAAATTTATATTCCTTTTTTGAAGTCTGAGCACGCAGGTGAAGGAGCTGCCCCTCCCTTCTGGAGGCAGCTGGGTGTGTAAGGAAGAAGTGCTCTGAGACTGAGGTGTCATTGCTGGCTGTGCCAGTGGGAGGGGGAATTGGGTTTGGGAGTAGGTAAAACTCAGGGTTTGCTTTGCTGGAACACCTTGTGAGGCTGTACCTGAGCCCAGGTGAGTGTTTGGGCAGCTGCCAGACCTGTTTGTGTCTCAGGCACAAGGAGCTCAGGTAAAGAACAACAGTGGGAACACTGCCATCTGCATCTCCTGGTCTTCTTTCCATCCCCCATCCACCCTCTGGAGAAATGTGGGTGCACATTTTGGGGATGCTGCAAGTAAAGAACCTTCTCTTATCATTGTTTACCTTAAAAAGCAGATTAGAGTAAGGGAGCTGTTTACAGATATTTATTGCTYTCACATTTGGAATTCTTGTGTATTTCTGTAGAATAAGTGATCATATTTATTGCTTTGCCTATGCAGAAATCTGGGATTTTGTATCACCCCAGCACAGTTAATCTCTATGGTTCTCACTAAAATGCATTAATGATGCTGCTGATTATTACATTAAAAGCAGCTTTACAAGAAAAGACATCAAGTCAGTTTTGCTGCAGCWTTTCTCTTTGTAACTGAGCCTTTGTTCTCAACCTGAAAGTGTACCAATATAATTTTACTCAACTTTCCAAATGTCTGAAATTCAACTGGAATTTTAAGAATCTGAAGTAGAATAATTTTTTAAGATCTAGACTGTAGCAAAACCTTTTGTTTCTCAAGAATGTAGGTACTAAGGCTTCATCTATCCAGAAGTGCTGTTAAAGACTGAACTAACCAATCTCATGTATTGTATTTAGCTCTGGAACTTGAGGAAAATGTCTTTTACACACTCTGGGAAGTCCATGTTTTGTTTTCCCCCCAAATGGGTTGCATACCTTCACTCCATCATATCCTTGCTATGAACTCAAGCTGTGCCTTCGTACTTTTTCCAGAGAACTCTCACCTTGACTGCTTGATGTTAATTGAACAATTTGGGGCTTTGCTTATTTTAATAGTCCAGACTTATGATATTCATCTCTTCTATGCAGTAAGGCAGAAATGGAGTTTCCAGTCTCTGTGGCCACTGGGCAATTTTCTGTGCAGAACATCCCTGTGTGGAAAAGCTGCTGAAGGCTGTTCCCTGGAATGGAACCACTTCACTCTCAGCTCCTCCAGCTCTCATTTCATGCAGGTGCAATTGCACTGGGACTGAGGTAATGGTTTCTGACTTGTTCCGAGGTGCTGGGAAAATGCAGCCTTCCAATCAAAGGGAAGAGCTCTTGCAGGACACCTTCAGCTGCCATCAGCAGGGCACAGTACRATTGCTTGTGATGTTAGATGGCAGAAGATGTGCTCTGAGGGAAYTTGGGAGGTGAAGAATGTCCTAGTCCCTTGTGAATATTTTTGTCTCCTAGCAAGGGCTGTGGTGAGACAGGCCTGGGTGTTTGCCTGCTTGCTGAGCTGATGGATCTGTGTGTGCCATGGGCATGGCTGAAACTGGCTCGGGGAGATGGGCCCCAGACAGGTGAGGTACCTGTGGGGTGACACAGAACTAAACTGGACTCAGCAGCCACTGTGACATGTCCAGGAAAGGCAGGGGTGAGGAGAAGGAGCTGCTCTGTTGAGATGTTGGGTCACTTTGAAGGGAGCTGCTGGAGGGTGGGTGCACTGAGAGCACAGCAGTGAGTGCTCAGAACCTGCTGGGGGCTCTCCTTGCTGTCCTGGGTTCACTTGACTCCAGTTTCACAAGCTTTGGATGTTTCARCTGAGTTGTTCCTAATTCGTTCCTAGTGTTCAGACAGTTAAAAAAGATTTCCCATGTGGCTGGGGTAAATGCTGGGCTGTGGCAGCAATGGTTCATAATCCTTTCAAGAACATTGCCACTGCTCTTCAAAGTACCTGTAGGTTATGTCAAGAGTTTTTTCTTGGAATCAGAGACACCCTTGTGCAATGTTTAAGCAGACTACACACACCATGCAGCCATGCTGCTGTTGCAGCTTTTCTGTTTGTAGTTAAAAAGGTCCCTGAGGATCTAAACATGGGKTTTCCTCATTTACCAGCTGCTGGAAAGAACTTGAAGAGGTTATTCCTTGGCTTGTGTATGATCAAAGAGTCTTTTGCAGAGGTGTGATCCCACATCATGAATTCAGGGTTTCATCAAAGCTGCTGCTCTACTGGCCCACATACAGGTAATTGCTTCATGTGGCTGCTTATGCTCCACACACCTCAGAGATAATGTAATAATAAAAATAACMAAAGCACATAACCRAAACTGGTTATTGCTCTCCCCTTGGTGCAGTACAAGCTTTGGGGATGTCTGTGGATATATCTAAGGGACTTGCTCAGTGAGTTAACAACACCTGCTTCTGTAGGCAAGTCTGGAGTTTGTGTCTGTGTTTGTGKTTAATGCTGATGGATTCATTAAGTCCCAGTGATGTGCTTGCTAATTATTTTAGTTTTGTGTAAGTGTTCCTTATGAGTAGATAAAAGCTCTTATAGGTTACATCTTGGAAAAAGACCTGATTTTTAAACTAAAATTCTAAAGGTCATTGGGATCCTCATAGAAAGCAAAAGGAAGAAAGAGCAGTCACCTTCAAAGTCACTGCTGGGGCTGTACTGGGAGCTGGAGGTGAAATACAGTGGAAAATCCTTTAAAGCACCAGCACTTTGCCCTATCTGTGAAAGGAATGATCTTGTTTGAACAAGAGTTTCATTCTTAGATGTTGGTTGTTCCTATGCATTGAACTGCTTGTTTCATGTTCARTAGAGCATGTTCCTGTGCTCTGTTGAACTGCAGAGTTTTGCTTGTTTCTGGTCAGGCTGCAACTATTTTGTCCTCATGGAGAGCACGATGCCATGAACCTGCAGCTTCTGCTCTCGGGATGGGAATCCACAGGAGGCCTTTTAGATCACTCARGTACCTTCAAAAAGTGTCCTTGAAATCTAATTTCTTTCTTAGGAGCTTTAGAATTCACCTGCAGTGACCTAGAAGAGGATATGGCTTAAAATATGTAAGTGTGAACCTGTTCCGTGAGCCACTGTTGCAATGTGTAAGTCAGTAAGAAAATATTACAGTGCATTTGGGAGAGATGAACTTACTTCCAATAATTTTGCTTAATGACTGTGCCCTTTTCTGTCTAATGCTCCCTGGATTTTTGTGAAATACCAGGGGTTTGCCAGAGACACCTCTTCTAGGCAGTAAACAAAAAAGTATTGATGGGAACAAATTGCCAGACAGAACATTGACCTCGGAGCAAAGTCTCTGCAAACAGGAGGGAGAACATGGACTGCTGCTCTGAATTGTCAGATCAGTGAGAAAGGGGACTGCAGGGATAATGTTCTCTCAGAAGATATTAGAAAACAAGAGGCAGAGCTATGCTACAGGATCAAGAGCAATTTCCACAGCTATATCAGGGCCTGATAGGTAGCTGTGGGTCTCAAGGGAGCCCAGCCCATCTGTTGTAAATGGACAGCCAGAGGATGAYAGGCAGCACAGGAACCAGACCTTGTCCCTGTGGATGTTAATGACAAATCAATCCAAATCTCTTGAGGTTCAGGACATTTTTTCTTATGCCTAGTTTCAAGGGAAAAAGACAGTTCTTATGCAAAAAGCATATGTAATAGAATTTTAATTGATATGTAAGTCCTATCAGGAGACACTCCTTGCAGCTATTTCCTTTGTGAATCAGGTGTACTGCCCAGCCAAGTCTGCAGTCCTACATCTTAGGGCTCTGCTATCTCAGCACACTGTGTGAGACACAGCCATTCCCAAGGGAACTCTCACCTGAAAAGCAAACCAGGAGAGCAGAAAAAGAAAAGCAAAATGACTTACTCAAGGTTATGAGGATCTGCAGTAAAGCTGGGAGTGGAGTTCAGATATTTGAACTCATGGAACATCTCCCTGCCACACATTGTACCAACCTCCAGCAGTATTTAGATCTGAGGATCTTTTAATCTCTCAGMTGTGCTGAATTTACTTTTTGGGTTACTTTTCTTGTGGGTGCAGTGTGGAAAGATGCAGTTGGTCACARCAGCTGAAGGATGTAGACAGGCTCAGAGTGTCATCTCTTCTTGTAGAAGTCAACTAAAAGGTGCTGCAGACATTTGCCTGTKGAGAGTAGATGGGGGATCAGCTGCACTCTGCCAGATACAGGATAGAAGAGTTAGAAGATGCACGAGATGTCCAAATGTTTCAAAATATTCCATCACTTCAGTTCACAAGGTTTACATTGGTTTTAGGTAGTGGTTTCAAGGTTCTTMTAAGAACTAACATCTGTACTGGTTTTCAGAGAAGTTTGAGTCCACTGCAGTGCCAAACGATCAGGTCAGTACATTTATGTAACKCACAGATTCTCCAGAGCACTGTGGGAACTGCTTTAGCTGTGCCAGCCTTTCATTTCCCCCTYTCTCATGGTGATGTTTTCTGCCTGTAAAAGCTGCCTGGGAATCAGTTTACCCCCATGCCACCAAACACYTCCCTCACACAGAAGAGGCTCAGCATGTGCCAGCCCCAGCTCAGAACAGGGKGAGGGCTCCAGAGCACAGCAGGAGTGGGGTGAGCTGGGCAGCTCCACCCTAAACCTCCCTGAGAAAGCTCCTGATGTTTGAGCTCTGCAGGAGACAGAACGTGTTTGTAAAGACATTCTGAGACTGGAGATGAGATCTGTTTCATGAATGAGGGGTATGATGAGGCCATTCTCCAATAGGGAAAAACAAACAAACAGAATAAAGCCTGCTGGTGAGTTCAGATAGAACTGGGACATAGATTTGAAGAAATTTGCATGTTGTTTTCATAAGGCACAAAGAAGCCAAGAAAAGAGGGAGAGTCATAAAATGAAGAGACAGCAAAGCTGAAGCCAGCACTGGGGGCAATCTGGTGGCTGCTGAGCTGAGTGTGTGAGGGAAGTGACCAAGCAGTCTGTCTGGGTGTGTGTGTTAATGCCCTGCAAAGAGCAAGGACACCGAGGCAAAGGGAGGAAATGCCTCCTTTTGATTCTCATGAATGGCTCTGTGTAGTTGTAATTTTGCCAAYGCATCTTTCCTCAAAAGGAGAAACAGGCTTGGTGGAAATAAGAATGCAGCTGTGCTGAGAGATCCTGATCCATACTCAACCTTTCCTGCTCCCAGGCATGGAGGGGGATAGGAAGAATTTTGTGCCTTCACTTTAAACGTTGAATTTAAGCGCTGCAATCCTTCTGTGTGCTCAAAGAAGGACAGTAGCTGCTTGGGAAATGTCAAGAAAGGCAAATCAGAATACGTTATTTTGGCAATGTTTTGGCTCACCTAGGTGCTTGAAAAAGCCTCATGTACCTTAGTTAGAGACCTCTGTACCCGTCCAAGGAACTACTGAAAATAGCAACACAATCAGAGGGCAAGAAAAACAGACTGGAGAGATGCCAGACAAAAGAAAAAGCCAGAGTCCCATTATTTCTGTGGAGTTCACCTAAATGTTGGAGTTGTCCTCTACCTTAAGCCAAGTCATTTTATTTATGTCTCTTCTTTCACAGTTTRTCTCTAGTGTATCTCAAGAATCAAACCAGGACCAGGTTTAATCCAAGACCACACTTAAATCTCCAAGTTGTAGATTTCTTAGTGCTGAACATAACCAACATTGCCAGTCCTTATTAATAGATTTTAATCTTGAATCTTTTCTTAGCTGGGACTTCTTGATTATATGTTGGATTTGGAGCTAAAGGGAGGTAGTGAGAATCAGGAGGGGTCTAGTCCAGTGTGATCACCCAGCAGGACTGCACACTTGTCTGTGATCAGTTCAGGTCAGGTGGTGATGGTGCTTGGAACAGAGTGGTACCATCTATACAATGCTGGAAAAAAAAGCTGTGATGCTTTGGAGATGAAGGGAATGAGATGCAAAGTTTTAATACCATGAAACAATTTCTCAAGTGGTCTGTGGCCATTCTGGGAGCTGGGGGTCTGTTCTAGTCTGAGTGCATTCCATACCTTTGTGTGCTCTCATTGTACCCTGACAGCCTGGGYTGGAGTATTTATAGCGCAGCTATAGCTGGAAGATGCCCTTGAAGAAGTGGAGGGGACGTGGAGACCTTCTGGCCTGCATAAGTAATGCTCCAGCACAAACATGCCCATCACTGCACATCCAGACTTGGCTGGGGAAGGAAATGTGCTCTGACAGCTCAGGCACACAACTGGCAGCAAAGCAACGTGTTGTGTAAATAGGCCAGGGCAGCCTGGGTCTGAAACATGATTAGGTTTTGTATTTCCAAGTAATTAATAGTCATGAAGATGRTTTACAAATGTTCTTAACACCCATGGAGGCATCCCTAGGCCTGTTACAGAAACTCACTTGGGCAGCTGCTGCCTTCTTATGGGACCAAGGYTGGTTAATGCTTTCTCCCTGCCACCAGTGACTGTGCAGGCTCGGTGGGCAGCACTGCAGACACAATTTGCCCCATAACTGTATGAGGCAGAGTCATGGCTCAGATGAAAGTTCAGACAAGGCAAGCATGGAAGAGAGAGGGGTGAGGCAGCAGAATAATCCATCCTTTCTGTGGGGAGCTCAGGGAGTCACCTGGGGCTGTGTGTCCAGCCATGAGAGATGGACAGAAATGTTCTGGGAGTTCTCTGTCGCATCAGATCTGCCACAGCAGAAGCCTCACATGAATTTGGACACGTCTTGGTTTGTTTTCCCTTCTTTCACCAAGAAAATATAAATAAACTGATCTTTCTGATGGAGTTTACACGTGGAACTTAATCAGAGTGAGGCTTGAGAGTTCAGATCCCTGGAGACAGAGAGTAGGAAAGGCAAGAAAGCTGGTGATGCAAATCCTACAGCCACAATGACTGGAGCTCCCTTGTTATCTTTCCTTTATCTGCTGTGGCATGAAGTGATCTCAGAGCAGGTATTAATGACTAAGCTGAACAGCTAAAAAAAGTAATTGGCTTTTCACATTTTAGTAAAGTGTGCCTGTATTACAAGTTGTCTGTTTTGTACTGTCTCTGACCTACCAGCCTCTGTAATTGATCTTTTTGGGTAGTAAATTCACTTTTTATCATTCAAGGATTGTTTTTTCATCTGGCCAGCGGCTGAGGTTTCAGTAAGGATAGCAGCATTGAATAGGGAATGCTGTTAACAGTTGAAGGTACTTAGATCAGGAGTTTGTGTGACCTCCTCATTAAGAGACCACAAGTTCATCCAGTGTTTCCTTCATGGAGTCTGTGAACCTGTGGTTGAACATTGTACTTTCTAATTCAGATGCTCAATTGCTGATAAATCCACAATACTCATGAGTGGTCCTACCCAGTGTTTAGTTGCTTGAAGGTTAGATTTGATGTTCAGTGTGAATGTAGCTGACCATTTTTCATGCATGGCATCTTGATTCCAATTTTCTTTTTTTTTCCCCCCTGAARTTTTCTAGTCCCAGAAATATCTTCTCTAGGCTGATAATTATAGCTCATGAACAAGGTATCTTCCTTTGAATGTCTTTCTAGACTGAAGTCTTTCAGTTCCTTGCAAAAATAATGGATAGAAGAAACTTAAGAGTAGATGTGTAATTAGCTCTGAGATGACTGAACAGTGGGAGTTAGAGCACATCAGAGGTACCAGCACTGGCCCAACAGGAAGGAACAGGAGGGCTTTGGGCACTCTGTTTGCACCATAGTAATTAATTTTATTTATTTGTCTGAACTGGGAGAACTGTAAACTGTGTGCAGTACTTCAGTCCTTGTAGCTCTGCTGGGTTCCTCRTGGGTGATACACTCACCCCACTGCAGGGCTGCACCAGCAGGGACAGAGCATCATGGAATGGTTTGGGTTGGAAGGGACCTTAAAGGTCTCTCATTCCAGCCCTGCCATAGGCAGGGGCACCTTCCACTCCCCCAGGCTGCTCCAAGCCCTGTCCAGCCTGGCCTGGGACACTGCCAAGGATGGGGCAGGATGGCCAAACATCTGTCTGTGGATGATGTCATCTGGGCAGGCCAAACTTTAGGGTGTTTTACCTAGAGCAGGTGCTTTGGGAACACTTCCCTTCTTGTTTAGAAAGGGGGGCTGGAGTCTCTGTGAGCTGAGCTGATGCACGTGCTGGTGGCACACTCTGATGTTGGAGCTGACTGGCACCATCCCTGCACCACAGGGACACCAGGGGTCCCCTCCCACCTGCAGTGAGTCCATTTGGCTGTGAAATACTTGCACTTAGGCTCCAATCTGGGTGGGGAAGCAYCTTTCAGCTGCAAGGTCTGCCCCTGCTGAGGCCACACCTGCAGAATAAGCAATGAGCACTTACACCTCTGTGGGAATGARGACTGGAAGGATTCTGGTTTGATGGCTGTGGGACATAGCCTGGATCCTCCTGGCCTTTCAGCMCCAGTTTGTTCTGTGCTCATTCCCAGCACAGGAAGCACAGATATGGTCAAGGGACTCTGCAGAGGAGGGTGAAGTGGGGGAGTTTGATATTCCACTTCTCATGGGCTACTGACAAGGATTGCCTTTCTTTCCCCCTTCCACATCTATAAAACAACTGCTCCCATGGACTTTGAATTTCATTACTGGGAATATGTTTTGTAATAGCTCCTGACACTTCTTTCTCAACTGTTAATATAGTTGAGCTCTCTGCTGCCCAGGCTACTGCTTCAGTGTGGAGGCAGTGGAAAATCATTTAATAAAACTTAATGCTGCTTTCATTTSATGGCTGTTATTATGGAATATTAGTCATTGCTGAGAATCATTCCTTGAACAGTTTGTTCTTATCATCTGAATGCATTTGGCTATCACCCCTTTGAAATGCAGCAGCATCTTGGGTGGTAAAGGAAGGCAGCTTTCATTTTGTTCAGTTGTGCATCTTGAAAGCAGTTGTGAGCTTAACAAACAGGAGTTATTGTAATTTCTGTGTCTTCTCTGGTAGYTCAGCATAAAAGATGAAGTTTTAGCTGAAGTTTCATGAGAGGACACCAGAGTTGAAAAAATTACGAGTGGTTCTGTTACCAGTGAAACTTGTTTCTCCCCAAAAGTGCATGTGCTTGGTTCACTCAAAGTTAAGAAATGTTTTCTTGCTGTTGGGTCAGAAATACCCTTTGCCTTCTATTAACATGAACTGATAAGAGTTGGGAAGAACAGCCCCAGACCTTGCAAAGCTTTCTGTGTGTGTTATATACAGGTACTGACTACTACTGTTCTGCTGCCTATTTATATGAGCAAAGCTCCATTTACAAACATTCAAAACRCTTGCAAGACCAGTAATGTTTGCAGCGTAGACTGAAACCCTTCAATAATGTTTATTTTTTCCTTATATTCATTAGGTAATAAGGATGTGTGCTACCAGTGTTACTCTGGTGAAAAACCAGTGCATTCCCACCTGTGATATTCTACTGAAAATGGTGTAGCTGTCTCATCCAGCCACCCTGCTCTCTCAGGGCAGAAAAACATTGTGTTTTATGCTAAATCCTAGGTCTGTGGAAAGAACAACCCTCAAAAAGTTTTTAACACCTGGGAGATGTTTCAAAATATACCCAGCTTTGCCATATTTTTTCTTCTAATCTTCCACTCTGAATGCTGCTTTCCAGTCAGACAAAATCAAATTTTTCTGTGCTTGATGCTGATATGTATTCTACCCAAATGGCACACAGCAAGCAGCACTATTTATGCTATTTATTTTCTACAGCTTGGATAAAGTCTAAGAACCTGATCTGTGTGATGGTGCTGTCAGCTGCATTTTGCACTGCTGTGGTAGGACCAAACCTGGTTCACCAGGAGACATAAAGAGGTTTGGAAGGAACTTTGGGAACATCTGGAGCAYTCAAAACACACACATTAAGTGAGTTTGATGGGATGGTGCTTACAGTCTCATGGATCAAAATGTCAGTGGTGAAGGAGAAAGCGCCACTCGTGGTTTGTTTGTTTGTTTGTTTGATATTTGTGTTTTAAGGAAGGCTAATTCTGTCAGAGCCCTGCACAAGCCCAMGCTGCAGGGGCTTCCTGAGGAGGTGTTTATTGCAGCCTGTCCCCATCACAGCTTTCCCKGTGCTTTCCCTCAGATGCACCATCAATATCAACATGGGAGCCYTGCACTTGCTTTCTGGTGTGTGGGTGTCTTGACTCAGCTTTCCCTGTGGGTGCCTGGCTATGAGGTTTTCTTACCCTCACAGCATCCTTTGTGCCTCTGTGTGAAGGGCAATGTCTTTGTGTAAATCAGGACTCTGCGTTCAGGGGGCTTTCTGAGAAGGCAGCAAAACTTAGCTAAAGCAGAAGAAATCTCTTGTTTTTCCAAGGTCACTCTCTCTCAAAATTTGCTTAAACATTAATTATTTGCTAATGTTAAAAGGGTTTTTACAGAAGCATCACACACTCCTGCGCTGGAATTTTCTCTGTCTGGCAGAAACTGGTCCTCCCCAAACTTTTATCCAAGATTATTGCCATTTCATGAGTCAGATAGAAAACCTGATCTTGTAAGAGAACTAAATCCCCTGTCACTCAATTTCAGTTAATTTCTATTTGGAGTAAGATGTGTGGGAAGAGGGAATATCTCTAATTGTCACATTTAGAAAGAATAGGCAAACTTTTGGGTGCACAAGTGTTTCTCAGGGGACAATGTAACTTGTAGGAGAGCTGTGTCTACTTGCCAAGCTGATTTCTTTTCTCTCCTTGCATCCATTCTTAAGACTGATCTCAAAGACTTACATTCCCTYTTCCTTTCCTACCTCAACTCGAGGAACTGCCACTGTTTTCCTCTTGTGCCCAACTCTTTCAACTCTTTTTCTTCACCCCCTCTCTGCTCCACAGAGCTGAGTTTACTGGGAGCTACCCAGGAAAACTGAAGATTTGATTCTGCTCAGACTGAATCAGAGGCTCACAGGCATCTTTGGGTTGTGCTGTTTCCCTGTCCCAAACTTTGCTTTTCTCTGAGCTGTGCAGGCTGTGTGCCTTATCTGGGCACTGGAGATCCTGGGTTCYCAGAGGCATCTTGTGCTGGACTGGGATCCCTTTAGGATAAAGATTTATGTGGACCAGGCTTGAGGCCAAATACTGATAAAGCTGATTGAAAACGGTTGGGGAAGATAYGTGTATCCTAACACTGCAAATACTTATGCTTATGCAAACCCCTTATGCTTATAATCTAATTTAAAAAAGGAAATTTAGTAGGAAAATTAGTGACATACTCAATGATAGAGATTTATGGGAATTTTTAACCATTTCAAAGCAAATCCCCACCCTTTTGGCAATCAGACATCTGTGGGGGTAAGGCCAGCCTGTTGTTCTGATTAATGTAATACAAATGCAAATAACATCAAGATTTAAAATTCAGGCAGCTGAACTGCAACCCTAAGCAAATCATCTGCAAAGCCATTAGAAGGATTTGGTTTCTTCAAATTCTGRAAGCATTCACAGGTTTTTTAATGGGAGAAGGGAGGTTCCTCATAGAGGGCTCAAAAAAATAAGAGGGTTAAAAAGCACCATGGTGGATTTTGAAGGGGGCTGTGGGCAGAAATACTTACTCAACAATGGGTATCAGGGTCAGATGATTTATACATGCTCCTAATCCATTAACGCAGGCATTACATATTGGAAAATTCCCTTTTGTAGATATAATCAAATAACAGTAAATAATCAACAAAGAAAAAGAGCAAGGATTAAACTCATTCATCACCAACTAGCACATCTGTAGCAAATCTAGAAGAAAAAAAAAAAGAAAAGGGAGGGAAACAACCATTTTTATCATCTTGTACGTGTTCCTAATTTATTACTGTGCACATGGGGGTGAGTATCAGTATTATAGCTGGAAGTAGAGAGGAATGACAAAGCAGAGAGCAACATTTCCCTCATTTTGCAATGGTGCTGAGGCTTGTCAGGGGCTCAGGATGGGCCTGAAGGTGCAGCCTGGCCCATGCAGCCCCTCAGTGCTCCAGCCAGAGCTCRTGGGGTGAGCTCTGCCTGTGGCTGTCCATTCCCAGACGCATTTTGAGCTCTGCTGGTGTTCTGGCAGAGGATTTTGTCCTCTCTGCATGACTCTGTATGGTGCATCCCAGCAGCAGGCAGCTCCCAGAAGCACAGCCTGTCCCAGAGTGCCYCGAGGGCTGCAGGAGGAGAGGAGAGCTGAGAGGAGGCTCCTTGCTCACACCAGAGGCTCTGAGCTCTGCCTTGTCCACCGGCACATGGACAAAGGGGCTTCCCTAAAACAGAGGGGACTGAGTGAGGGTTTGCACAACAGCCCCAAATGGAATTTCATCAACTTGCACTCTTGTAAAATCCAGTACAGCTCATTTGATTCTGGATATTTCTTCCTAGACYTAATTTTTAGTGCTGTAATAGTTTTGATCTGCTTGCTCACAGTGAAATCTCTTTGTTAGGACTTCAGCATTTGTTGGTGTCTTTACTAACCATCCTCTCCTAAGTATGGCAGCATACTGCAAAGTGCTTTTAAATAACCAAACCTGTAGCCATCCCAGTAAAGGAACTAGGAATGCTTTATGAAGCAAAACATTGTTTTCATTGTGTTTTTCCAATTACTTTGTAATTCATAAGGTTCAGTAGCTCACAATGGGCCTCCCAGCCATTATTGCAAATTTGCACARTTCTGCTGTAGGTAAATTACAGGATAGAGAACTCCAGCAAGAAAAGAAGCTCCTTTGCTTCCTGCCAAGCCTTCCTCCCSCTTGACTTTCTCCTGCCTCTCTGTGTTCTCTTTGTTCTGCTCTGGCTCCGAGGAATTAATTTCTGGGTACTGCTGGTGGATGCTTCAGAGAGCTTCCTGGAAAATCAGTGGGATGGGACTGGAAACACTTTCTGATCTCTGAGAGTCCTTCTCAGCTGTTAGGAGGAACAGCCCCACAAGTTCCTATGGCTCTTCAGGAAATAGCTGCTTCCACTCAGCTGCCTGGAGCAGGAAAGCAGTCAGGTGTCCCTGTGCCTGTCCTGTGCTGTGTTTAGCAGGGGCAGCTGGGATAATGTTTCYATCCTTCCTGGGAAACTGTGGGCCTTGAGGAGAAACAAGCCTGTTCATCTTCTTTTTCCCCTTCTTTTTTTCTCTGTGCTCTCCTTTACATCTCCCTCTGCCCTGTCCTTTTCTCTGCCCATCTTCCCTGAGCTGTGTGTGCTGTTTGAACCCCTCCTGCTGCTCCTCTGATTGTTACAGCAACARACAATAGCCCTGTGGAGAGAGCAGCAGGAGCCACTTTATCTGCTGAGGGGAGATTACCACAGTATAGCAAGAAAGGAAAAGTTTATTTGAAGGAGCAAACAGTAAACAACCACCTTTGCAAAGCACCTCAGGATGCTGAGTCCCAGAGAAGAGGTGAAACCCCTGAGACCCCTCTCAATAGCCCAGGCAGTTCTCTTTCATCAGTTCAGGTTCAAAGGACAGATTTGGACTTTGYTTCTCCACACTCTGTGTGTCTGTCCATCCGCCTAAAAGCTTCTGGCACTGTCAGACAGTTTCACCAGTTTGGTAGAGGGATGGTGGCTTACAGATGTGGCTCCTGAGAGATTCACAGCCACAGATGGGCAGTGACATCCCTGCTGCCCGAGGGGAGGAGAAGATGCCACAGAGCCAGGTCTCCCTTGATGCTGGAGGGTCCAGCTGGATTCTGTGAATGCCCCAGGCCAGAGAAAGSTCCCACTGAAGGTTGTACCTTCCCAGACCTGAGGGAATTTTGTAGAGCTCCAGATATGGATGACAGGGCTACTCTGTTATGTAAGTTTCCAAAGGCTGCACAGCGTCAGAGAAATCAGTAAAAATTGCCATGAGGCTTCACTGGCCAGTGCAGAGGATCCATGGAGCCAATGGATGGAAAGAGATGCCAGCCCAGCAGCCAGAAGGGAGACTTTGAACAGGAGTGAGAGCAGCACTGAGAGCAGCACTGGAATATGGCAATGGARCATTTAACATTGGTAGAGAATGGCACTTGTGGCTGGGGTCCCAGTGAGGGTGGCTCAAGGCTCTGAGGTGGAGCAGGGCGTTTATGTCCCAGCAGGAGATGTCAGAAGAGAATGAGAATACTTTCTCTGTTTCATCACATTTGTCAGGAAAAAACAGAGGGTAAAGCAATRCTGAAATCCTCAGAGGAAGTTGGAAAAGCGTTTATTGTCTCCAAAACACAAAACCAAAAACTATCAGATGAAAACTGATCTATTTCATCTACTTGCATCTTGAATGTCTAGAAATTACAAAACCTATCCAAGAGGGTGGCTCTTCCTTGATTGCTTCTAGTCCTGCTCACTACCAAAGATTAAACCTTTACAGACTTGGGCTGGAAACTTGACCAGAAACTGCTGGTGAACCAAAATAAAAATGGAGGAAGCTGAGTAAACACAAACTAACTGTGTTAAGTGTCTGTCTTGGAAGGGTCATAAAATCTATTTTGAAAAGCTCAGCTGTGAGTTTAAGCAGCAGGGTAGCTTTAAGTAACTCAGCTTATTTTACARGTGTTTTAAAGCAGCCTGGAAAAGAACAGGAGGATTGCTCATGCTGCTGAAGGTCTCCAGGACRGGACACACTGCCTGTCTCCTGTGCTAGTGTAGGGATGTGCTATGAGCACTGCAGCACTCTGCTGCTTCCAGCCTGTGGAATAACTGATGGATAACACAAGAGAGGAGTCCCTGTGAGCGGGGTAAGGACTCTGTTACCACTGTCTTTTATATTTACAGAAATTTTACAGAAACATGACATTCTGAGCAAAGAATGAGGCTCACATGGGAGCCCTTTTTTTCTCCCCCTTAGATTTTCAGTTCTCATTTATTCTTCAGTCCTTAGAGAGGGATCTGTGTGTTTACTGGAAAAAACTCTGGCTCTTAATCAGAACAACTCAGCTAGTGACAGTAAATTTGATAGCTGTACCCATGAGATGTCATGGTTATTTATTACAGGCTCACTGATAGCAAAATGTTTGGATAACAGTAATAATAATTAGAGGCACTTAATCCCTTTTTGTTGTAGTAACTGCTCAGGGCTGCATGCTCCAGGATGTGAACAATTGTTCATATTGCATGAGGCTGAGTTTTAATACCTTTCTGGGTGAACCCTATTTATTTCAAGATAATACAGCTTTTCACTCAGCAATTGCACTGATTATCTCAAGCATATGCCACATACTGTCATCCCAAAAGGTTAAGTCCTAACTCCTRCTTATTGTCCCCCCAGGGGATGTCAGCATTGAGATGCAATGTTTCAGGAGAGTCTGCTCCCCAGCAAGATGCTTAAATCCCTCTGCAGAGTTGGAGATCCACAGTTATTATGGGTTCCCAAGGGCCAGATCCTGAGATGTGAAGGTGTTTTTGRGGTAGAGCTGTTTGAGAGGAGGCTGTCACCCCTGCTCTAGCTCACTACAAGGCATTGCAAGCTGCTGCCTGCTAATGAKAGTCTGATTAATTTGAACACCTTTCCAGACCAGTTCAAGGGCTGTACAGACCTCAGAAAATTCACATGTGCACGTGTAGGGCTGCATGGACCAGCCCAGTGGGTGCTGTCCAAGGGGTGTTCATACATCCCTTTGGAGCACAGCCCACCCTGGAGTGTAGTCTGCAGTCCTGGCACAGCACATGGAGGTGATGAGGATGGGTAAACCTGTGTCCATCTGCTGAGAAAGAATTTTAGTGTGGTTGTAGAGCCTCTAAGATGAGGGTGACACTGCTGTTGGGAAGATAGACTAGTCATCATCAGTGTRTTGGTTGTAGCAGCATTTGGCTGCTAGCACATCAAAAGATACTGTATACTGAACATAATCAAATATCTAATTGCAAATATTCAATAAATTAAGACTTTCAGTTCCAGTGATAGCTTATTTCCCTAAATGAAARCCCTGAGATAAAAAAAAAATTATCCTGATATAGAAAATGTATCATGTTTATCAAAACACTATTGAAACCATTCCTTACCCTTTCAGTAAAATGTAGTCTACAGAACATGCCATATTTTTCCTTTTCTCCATTTTAGCACTGACAGGTGGATAATAGAAATGTTCTGGACAGTCAGAGAGCTGCTGGAGATGACATATGAGAAGGTGAGTGAGCAGCTCTGCTCCTTCATGACAGATCTCCTCTGCAGGACCAAGAGGCAGATTTAAACTCCCTGCTGAAGGGTCCTGGCCAGGAAAGCTATTTGAGAGTATCTACTGCTCAGTATTCAGCACATCAGCAAACCCAGTTTTTCCTATTCATTCTGGAAGAGGGGGAATGACTGCTCCACACGGCCCTGGGTTTGCAGGTTTGTATCTGTTCAGGGCCAAAGTGACATCAGCACAAACTCTGTCAGGTTTGTTTTTGTGAGTTGTCTGAGCACAGGCAGTTCTTTGGTGAAATTACTGCTTTTCAGCTGTTTGTCTCAAGTCTCACTTTCAAAATTTGACTGTTTTTCCAGGAAATCACTGCTGGAGTGCATTTGAGGAGGGCCTAGATTCTAGTTGTCTGTGTAACAGCTGAGATCAAAGAACCTTTACATGTGCTTGCTTTTGAGCATCTCTGAATCCAGAGCTGGGCAGGGAGAGGCAAGGAGAAGAAAAGACAACTCTGGAAGACTGAGGCAGCTGATCCAGTGCTGGAAAAGTGTTCCCRGGTGTCTTCCCAAGGAGCAAAATCTGACAATGTGGCTGTTTCCTGCTCCTGGAAAAGCTCCCGTGTGTCCAGCACTGAGCCACATGCAGTCACTATCTGGCCATGGATCACCAAGGTGAGATTCCCTCTGTTTCAGCATTGTGAACATGCCTAGAAACACACAACACRTTTTTTGTCTAAAGCCTGGGGATAAACCTCTATCCTGAATGTGGTTAGAAGTGGCTTAGGAATTTTTTCACAGACTGGCAGTGCCCTGGGCAGTAACCTGGCCCAGGCTGTGCCCAGTCACCAGTCAGGGCTGGGGGGCTGCAGGCAGCTTGGGGCACTGGCTGGGCCCAGACCAGCTCTCCAGCTTGGCATAAGACCCTCCCTGGAAGGTGTGGAAGAGRTTTGGAGAGGCTGCAGAGCTGTGCAGTGTGGTGGTGTCCACAGGGGTCCCATGGCGAGGGAAGAGATGAGAATCTTGATTCCATGTTTCAGAAGGCTGATTTATTATGATATATTAAAAGAAAATTATATACTGAAAGAATAGAAGAAAGGACTTCATCAGAAGGGTTGAAAGGAAKGGAATGGAATGATAATAACATCTTGTGACTGACCAGACAGTCTGAGACAGCTGGGCTGTGATTGGCCATTAATTAGAAACAACCACATGAGACCAATCCCAGATGCACCTGTTGCATTCCACAGCAGCAGATAAYCATTGTTTACATGTTGTTCCTGAAGCCTCTCAGCTTCTCAGGAGAAAAATCCTGGCGAAAGGATTTTTCAGAAAATGTCATGGCTGCAGTGCAGGGAAGTGGGGAGGGACACAGAGCTCCTGGGTGGGGATTTGTGCCCACAGGGAGCTGTGCCTGTGCCCCTGAGCCCAGGTGTGCCCACGCAGAACCCCAGGTGTGGGCACAAAGCTCTGGCACTTGGTGGCACTGGGGTACACCTGATTTATCTGACCRTGCAGGGGGCACCAGGCCATGTGTTGGTGGCTATTGCACTTTTGTTGGAAAAGCAGAACTGTCGGGTCTCATTTGGGTAGTGCCTTGCAAGCCTCAAATTGTACATGAAATCCATGGTGAAAAGCAGTTCAAAATTCTGTGCTTGAGTGTATCCTGTGCCCTAGAAACTGTTAAACCCTTTCATGTAGTGACAGGAGGTTAGCATATCTGCAGAGAGAGGGAGACTGCTGCTGGTTTAGCAATAGATTAGTTGATGTAAAAAGCTAAAGGTCTTCTCTGTGTGTTTTGACCTCCTAAAGCCAGTTGGAAGTTGGGATATCTAACCTAAAAGAACTGGAAGAAGTGTTTAATAGCCCAAAGGCAAGGGTCAAAATTAAAAAAAAAAATTCAAAACCTCCAGCATCATGATGTTCCAAAGAACATGGGGAAAAATCAGCTTCCCCRGTGCCAGCAAATAAACGTGGAGGATAACAGAATGTGCTGTGTAGGAGCGTGAATTCTGTGCCCCAGCTACAGGGCAGAGGGTTTTACTTACAACTGATGTGTCCAAGAAAGAGAAATTAGGGGACTTCCAGGTTTTGGGTCCAGTAAATGCTAAGGAAATGTGTTTAGCTAATGCATCTCTGTTACAAAAACAGTCCCAATGCTGTTTTCAGCTGTAGACAATGGGTTGTGCACAATTATGATCTGTTAAAACAAGACCCAAAGCAGGATTTTGATGCTTTCTGATCTGTCCCCACCAGGCTGGAAAGGACAAAGCAGCTGCAGTTGGGTGCAGACATTTGGGCACTCTGTCTGTCTTTAGCTTTTGATACGTTGATTCTGACACTTATAAAAAAAGTTGGTTTTATTTTTTATTTGGAGCATTCCCACTTCATCAATGCTATGTTGGCAGATGGGAAGGGAATGAGAATTCTTCTGGCTGCATATGTTTCACCTAACACTGGATATTTGGGACCACCCAAGGTTTTCTCCAAATCTAAACTAGGTTAGTCCTGTACCTCCTGAGCAGACAGGCTGGCTCAGCACAGTAAAGTCTGAGCTTGTCATATCTGATAGGACCTGAGCTTGTTGCAATATAAAACAAAGCTTAATGAGTAGGGGGTGTTGCTTTCCAACCAACTTGGGTCACTTTTCCCTTGTTGGGCATAATCCTTTATTATACCAGCAGAATTATGGTACAAAGTCCATTTAATTTCCCACACATAATGAGGACAAGCACTCATGACAACTTGTGATGGCTCTTTGGCAAGTAAAGATTTAATTTTTGAATTAATATTATTGTTGTTAGAAGATACAGAACTAATTATTCCCTGGGTGTTATAACAAAATTAAAGAAGCACAACCATGGTGGACTTGTACAATGCATTTGTAATTGCAGCAAGAAAGGGGAAAAATAAAAATTTCATTAGGGAGAGGCAATGTTTTACACAATTCCTGTGAAAAAGGTGATCCCATGTATGGGTTGAACTCCATGAAGAACCTGGGCACAGGAGGTTGAGTTTTGTGAACATTCACTCCATGGCTTATATCAGCATTTGCAAAAGCTGCAATGAATATTTCCACTTGAAATCAAATGAATTATCAAGGGTGCAGATGTAGAATTTCATTGAGATATTCTATACAGTCATTACAATACACCCAGGTTTTGAAGCATCTAGATATCAGGATGCTCTATGAGCAGAATAGAGTGATATAGCTCACTGCATCTACAGAAGGTCTCATGAAATGCAAAATAAATAGCTGAAAGAAATATTCTTACTAGGGGAAAAATGAGGCTTCAATRTGTGTCATAAATTTAGCTAACAGAACCCTGAGCAGGGATACTGGTTATAGATTTCAACACCACCCCCACCTCTGCTCCAGCAGCAACTAAATCTTCCTTCCTTTTCAGCAAAGTCCTCTTAAAACAGCCCCATTCCAGCAGTAATGCTGACATGCTGATCCTGCTGCTGTGCAGGAGCCTTCTCAAGGTCACTGCAGTCTCTGAAAACTCTTGGTGGTGTCAGCTGGGATTTGGGGGTTGAGAATGGTTGGTGTAAACCACCATGGCACCAGGGAGACAGGCTGGATGCACAGGATATGCCATYGCTCTTTTTCATGAGGGCACACAGAATATGGCACCAAACCTCCTAGGTCCATTTCCAATGACAGGCAAAAMCCTTGGGAATCCTGAGGAGCAGGACAATGAGAGCCTCATGACATCCAGCGAGGTAAAACACTGCCCTGGGGACACATCAGCCCCATGGGCTGGGTGCTGACAGCTCAGGGAGCTCTGCAGAGCGGACCTGGGGCACTGCAGGTGTATCTGAGGTGGTGACACCTGCCTGTCACCTGTTTTGGGCTGTTCAGGTGTGGCCACAGGTCAGACACTGCACTCAGCACCTGTGAGACTGCAGCTCCAGGTGGACACCGTGGGTTTGCTGTGTCCCTGGGCCACAGAGAGGTCACCRAAGGTGGACACCGTGGGTTTGSTGTGTCCCTGGGCCACAGAGAGGTCACCAAAGGTGGACACCRTGGGTTTGSTGTGTCCCTGGGCCACAGAGAGGTCACCAAAGGTGGACACCRTGGGTTTGSTGTGTYCCTGGGCCACAGAGAGGTCACCAAAGGTGGACACCRTGGGTTTGCTGTGTCCCTGGGCCACAGAGAGGTCACCAAGGGGGAGCAAGTCCAGCAGAAAGTCAATGGGTGCTCAGGAGAGGGCAGCACGTGGTGTTTCAGGAGAGGCTCTGAGGCTGGGTTTGTTTATCCTGGAGGAGATAAGGGGGCATCTAATCCCTGTCCACCATTAATGGAAAAGGAAGGATAGAGGATGGATTCAGACTCTGCCACAGTGTGCAAGGCAGTGGTCATGCATTGCAGCAAGGGAAATTCCTTCTGTTTGTGGGGGAAAATCCTCAGAATAAGGGTTATGCAGTGCAGGAACCACACTGGGGAGGCTGTGGGCTCTCCATCCTTGAGATTTATCAGAAGAGCTCTGGAAAGGCCCTCAACCCTCCCTTAGCATAGCAGTAGTCCCAGCTTTAAACAGGAGGCTGAAGCTTTCATAGGTCCCTTCTCACCTCAGTTATCCTCTGATTCTCTGACTTTATTTCAAGAAGCTGCTAATACCTGTGAAATTTGGTCCTACCATGAAGAAATGGTTGTTAGTATGGCACTCCATCCTTCAGTAAATATGTTCCATGTGGATATTTATAGTGCTGCCTGCTCCCTTCAGTGAGAACAGGGCGTTCTTCCTCCCATAAGCTCTGTACAGCTGCCAGGAGAGATGGTGGAAGCCTTTCCTCCCCTCACCTACTGTGGATGTTCATTGGTTTCAGTTCCACAGCCCCTGCAATATCCAAGRATCTGTGTAAGTGTTTGAAAGGATCTGATTTAAAAAGATAACTGTCTCTTCTAGGCAGTGCTGGTATCCGTGGGTGAGTTTGATTGGCTTGCAGACCATGTGTTAATTTTGGGGACAGGAATAAAAAGAGGAAAAAGCCAGTTCCCATCTGCTCACTGAGCTGCTCCTATCCCTGGGGACACACAGCTCGTGTCCTGGAGCCTCTCTGACAGTGCTGTGGGGTGGTTCCAGGCAGATGTGGGGGTGACCTGCTCCCYTCCCTCTCCCTGCCCTTCCTGTGTCCCTGTGTCCATCCTGGAGCAGTGCCCAGGACACCCTTGGAACCCCCTGGAGCCTTGGGGCTGAAATAAAGGGAATTGCTTGGACACCAAAAGCTTCCAATAAACGCACCTGGTATTTGTGAGAGCTGTTCCCTGGTGATGAGTCTGCTACAGAGCAACAAGAAATTCTCAGGAAGGTTGGATTTCAATGGGGATGACTGTTTTTCCCTGCCAGCTGTTTCTCTCTTAGCTCTGTTCTCTCTAATGAAATTGCCCATTCAGCGCTGGGTTTGTAATTTAAACTGAGCGCTATAGATTAACAGTTGTTGCTGCTTTATTATTGAAATGAGAGTCATGAGATCAATTTAACTGTTCCTGGCTTCATTATTTGCTTAAGACAATAGACTTATCTCTGCAAATTCTATTGCTTTGTGGGTATTTTTAGCTTAATTATCATAGATATTAGCAACAATCAACAAAGATTTCTTAGGTGCAAGTGCTTGCTCCTTGGAACACTAGTTTTTTATAGATTTTGTACTTTTAACTTGTCTTCCTCTTTTGTAGTCAATCCAGTCTGCTCTCAGAAAAAAGCAACCAAACAGGAACAACAGCAAAAGGAAGACAATCCAACTTACTTTGCGAAGACTTAAATGTTTTTTAGTAGTTTGTTTTCAGAATTAAATGGTGAAGGTTGTGTCTTCTGTTATACTTGTAGTTAAATATTCTGGTAATTGAGCCTGTGTAGGTACAACGGGGACTTCAGCTGTTTTGGAGGGGTGAGGTGTTTAAAATCGTGCAGAACAAATCAAAAGCTTACTTTGACATGAGCTTTCAGTAAGGCCTGACTGATTCCAGGTTTCCCTTGCTTAGCAGAGTATCAAAAGCCAAGCCAGGCCTTTGCCCCAGGGTTTGTGGAGCAGCAGGTTTGTCCCTCCCAGCCTGGCCAAGCAGTGCCACAGGTCCCCAGGCAGAGCTTGGTGCCTCCAGAGAAGGTTCATTCCAGCTGGATTGGCAAAAAAACAGAGCCTCTGGTACTGCCAACAAAGTTTAAAAAATAATCTCTCAGTATGACTTCCTAGACTCCTAAATCCTACATTCACCTCTAATTGGATTAAYGTCCCCCAGCTGGCTTAGAGCAGGGGGAGGAGGTGTCAGGGAATGTGCTCTTGGTCCACTGAATGCACAGAGCTTTGGATCCTGGCATGAGTTAAAGGTTCTCGAACAATTTTATGTGGAATGTGTACACAAAGGTCTGTCTGGTGGGTTGAAGGATAGCTGGATACCCCAGCAGAGCAAAGAAACCCATCTGCAGTGTTGTTTACACCACCTCTTCCATTTAAAATATAGCAGGAAAAAAAATCTGATTAACATTTTTGAAGAGTGTTAGTAAAAGGACCAGACAGCTTCCTGCATCTGAARTGTCAAAAAAGCAATAAAGCAATTTTAATATCTAGTTTCATATAAATATATTTATCTTCCAGTCAACATTTTACTGGCCATTTAGATTATTTCTAGATACATTAACCTTAATTACTGAAAACCTCTTAGACTGCTTTCAAACTGCATCCCTCACAAGAAAATATTCGAAGATGTTTTTCTTTTTTCAATAAGCAGAATTATCCTTATGTCACAAGCTTTTGTACCTCATCCTCTCTCTGTATTTCCTGCTTTTCCCCTTCTCCCCAAACAAGTGAGACAGTAGGAAAGCAGGGCTAATTTTATATCCATTTTAACAGATGACAGACTGGCAAAATCTAGTGGAGATGCTGTGGGGGCTCTGTTCTAGCATTGCACCTCAAATCTTGTAGGACTTAGGTGATTGGATATTCTGCTGCATTCAGGCTAAAGTATTTGCCCAGGGATGCAAAGAATATTTAAAAATGAATACACAAAATCGGGTTCAATGCCACATCTATTGGAGTGTGCTCTTAATTGCTTTACTTCTAACTTATTGGTTTCAAATTTGGATATCCTTCTGGAAAGGYGAGCTTTGGCACGTGTCCTTGTCAGATGAAGCTTTCCTGGCTGAATTTGTGATGTCCAGAGGTCACTCACAGGCAGGAGTAAAAGTACATGTGTGGCTTTTTGCTYGATTGATTTCTGTGCAGGTGAGACAGAGGGATGCCAGATTGTGTCCATGAGSCAAATACTGGGTTTGGTGCCTAATCCCAAGAATCCAGAGGGGATGCAGGTGGGAGCTGGGGCCCAGCAGATGTGGCTGTCCCCACATCTGGATGCTGAGCAGTGCCACACTGCAGTGGTGGCTTGTCACAGACATCTTTTCATTAAAAATCTTTTCTTTAGGATTTTTCCTCCTGAGAARCTGAGAGGCCTCAGGAACAAAATGTAACCAATGGTTATCTGCTGCTGTGGAATGCAACAGGTGCATCTGTGACTGGCCCATGTTGGTTGTTTCTAATTAATGKCCAATCACAGCCCAGCTGGCTCAGAGAGAGTCTGAGCCACAAGCCTTTGTTATCATTGTTTCTTTTTCTATTCTTAGCCAGCCTTCTGAAGAAATCCTTTCTTCTATTCTTTTAGTATAGTTTTAATGTAATATATATCATAAAATAATAAATCAAGCCTKCTGAAACATGGAGTCAGATCCTCGTCTCTTCCCTCAACCTGAGAGCCCTGTGAACACGGCCACAGTGTCTGTCCCCTTCCCCTGGCATGGCCCCACACAGCTCCTCTGCAGGCTGCCACCCCTGCTTTTCACATTCCCCATCATTTTGCCTGCAGTAGAGTCTCTCTTCTTGAAAATAACAACAACCACCAAGATTTAATGAGGAGATTTAGCTTTCCTTTGATAAGACCATGGCTGTAATAGAGTTTGCCTGCCTGAATAGTCCCATGGCACAGGAAGAAGTTCCAATATTTCCTTCTTTAGCATTATTTGACCAACTAAAAATTCAAGCCAAGGATTGCTTGTATTGAGAGAATACAAATGGGTTTTTTCTCAATATCAGAACAAAGAGATGCACACATAACTGTAGGTGGTATGGAAATGAGTGTTTGTGAGTCTATAACAGCAGGATATAAATTGCTCCCAAATGATTGTTATTTTTTTGCCATGCCAGTTTAGCATCTCTCCCAATTCTGAGATGCTAAAGGAGACTTTTCGAGCAGAAGCTTCCAATGAGACGGTGGGGTCTGCACAAAATAACCACACACCAGAGAAATTGAAAAAAAATATGTATTTTAGTAAATAATGCTTCATGGAGCAAGTGCTGCGGTGAGCTAATATTCACCCCACCTGAGGTGGCTCTGCAATTCACTCCACACTGTACAGAGTGACCTCGTGTCTCCCAGATCTTCTGTTCCCATCTCCTGGCATGCTGTTCCTCTGCTGTGCTGGCCATGGTTGTTGCCCTTCAGTCTCACCTTGGAGCAGATTAGTAGAAACTTTCAGTGTGTGTCCACTGTGCATCTCTCCTTTCTTCAGTTGTTTTGTTGTAGCCATGAGTTTCTCTTTGACATAAATATCCCMTAAGTTACTAACCTGTCTTCCATCATCTGAAGGCAGATTTTTCATCTGGACTCTCTGAGGATGTCTAAAAGGAGTTCCAAAGGCTCTGTGTGCTGGGGGAAGGTGGCTCTTTGCACGTCACAGAATTCTCTGGAGCAACACTAACTCATTCACACCTTGGTCAAATTAGCATTGACTAAGGAGGTGACAGAAACAAAAGACTTTCTCTTACAGCCATAATTCAAACTCTGACACTCACTGATTTGGATAAAAAGCTTTGTTTTTGTAGTAAATGCTCTCCTGCAAGAACGCATTGTTCAACAAGGTAAACACTGATTTAGAGCTCTAAATTCAGTCCATGGTCTGAGCTTAAAGCAAATAATTTCTGTACTACTAATTTGATTTCATCTGCCATGAGTACAGACCCCTCTTAAGTCCTTACTGTGATTCCTCTCAGGTTATATCTCACATGGTGGGGTTTTGAATACTACATTTTTATACAGAACATAGATTAGGACTGTACAATGAGGTATGTTGATGCCACTGTGTGATATTTGATCTGTGTGGATGTTTTTGTTATTTTTATGGTGCATGGGCTGTGTGAACTGAAATAGAGCCTAGCAGCAAGAACCTGACATGCAGTCCTGTCCCACACAGCCAGAAACCACAGCCAGGGGGAAATGGTGCTCTTTGCACCCAGCAAAGTCAGGCTGCAAGAGGGGACACACATTGGGTCCTAACCCAGCTGGCCCCAGTGGAGGAATGCAGAACTTGGAGAMCATTAAAGAGTGCTTGCCTCTTGTTAGCAATCCCTTAGTGCACACCCTCCTCCATCCTTACAGTCTGCTCTGGTTGTGTTGGGACAGGAGATTTTCCATGTAATTAGTYGAGGCAGAAGGAGAAGAGGRTGCCTACTGGTAATTTGAGTGCAGRTACAATGAGATTAACAGTGTGGGACAGCTGGGGTGGAAAGCCAGGTATGATTATTTTCCATTAGCCAAGCATTCCTCTTCCCTGATGAGAGTGGCTATTGCATGGCTCCTGCCAGATCCAAGGAAAACACATCTGTCCTCTTTGTCCAGGCCGTTTGTAATGTGCTCTGGGATTTTCTGAGGTGAGAAGAGTGTTTGTCACGGCTGTTCAGCTGAGAAATGTTTCAGGAAACAATTACCATCTGCCTACTGCCTGAAGAGCAAGAAAACCAATAAGTTCTGGTAAGGTAATGACCACAAATTCAGGTCACAGGTTTTCAATCAAACCTTGATTGAGACGAGGAAACCTTGAGGGACCATTTAACATGACAGTAACTCCAATTACAGCAGCTTCAATATCCAGCTGAAGCCAATGGCTCTTCTATTTCCCTCCAGTAGCAGCATCCTCACCAAGATGGTCTCTGCTCCCTCAGCTTTCCTGCAGTGAGGATCCTTTGTCCCCAGTGATTCATGGATGGGACAGTGCTCTGTGGGACAGAAGTTTTGCTCCTGTGATTTATCATCCAGACCRTTGCCAACTGCTGCAGTCTCAAGGCTCCTTCTGCAAGGACAAAGGACTCAGCCTTTGGTCTCACAAATACATTTGCTCACTGGAACTGGGTTATTATCCCATAAAACCTTTCATCCTGTTAATGAAGGGAGCATGAAGCATGTCAAATAGACAGTAATTGATATAAGCTGAGTGCTGCAGCCTGGCCTGATAGGGAATGTTCCAGCCTACTTTATTTTCACAACTATCATCCTAAAAAATATTTATGGATGGGTGGATTTTCCTACTCGTTCTAAGGCTGAGAAGTAGGTGGCTGGTACAATCCTACCCATTTGTTTTCAAATAACTATTCATCATTGGATGGCTTTCTCAAAGGGATATAGAAACATCCTTTGCTCAGGATGGCAGAGAAAGCCAAGAAAATAACAGCATGTTTGTTTTTGCCTGGCTCATTTATTGCTTACAGTTTGTCTGTGCATTTAGGAAGACAAGGTGAATTTAAATGCAAAGCAGCAGAGAAATCCACTGAGAGAAAGATAAAAGAGTCTGAAGCCATTACAGACAAGTGGAATAATTGATGGTAGGAATCTGAAAAGAAAGTGCATATGAGACTTAATGACATCTTGTCTTATTTTTGGGATGGTCATTTTCAATTGCCAACACTAGAGTATGTCTGGAATAGGGTACAAACATGCAGCCTCTGCTTATCAGGAGAGAGGAATTCCAGAGACTCAGAGCAGCTCCAGCCCTGTGCTTGCTGCTCTGCTTCTGACCTCAGAGAATGCTCTGTGCAGAGAGCTTGGGTCTTAGAGTGGGGTGCGCTCATCTGACCTTCCACACGCTGAAAAACAAAAGAAATGGGGATGAGAAAAGCCAAGTGGTTTTCTGAGTTTCTAATTTAGAGCCCCATGTCAGCACCAAATGCCATTTCCAGCACTCTGGCCACTCGCTATCCAGCAGCAGCTACTTACACATTGCAGGGAAGTTATTCCCACAAGCTGATTATGAGAACAGGTCAGTGCACTGGGGGTGTTCAAATGGGTGTGGTKACTGTGCTTTACCAGTGCAGGAGGTCTGCTCCTCTGACCTGGGCTCTTTGGGTGCCCTGAGGTTAATACCACTGATTTCACTGTGGTGGAAAGGTACAGCAGCAACAGTTTGAGAGCTACCCCAAGTGACAAAGAGCTGTTGTTCATTGCAAAACTTTCTGTTGCAGGTCATAAAGCTCAAGTGGAGAAATGCTTTCTCAGGTGATTTKTCACTTTTTGCTGCTAATTTTCAATATTAAGAATCATTTGGCTGTGGTTAATAATGTTGAGTGATGTGCTGTTCCATCCAATGGGATAAGATGCAAGAGGTTCAATGACTTGGAGTGAGCAGAAAAAATGAAGGGGAAGAGCTGAACCAACCAGAACTTTACAAATTCACCTTATGATAATGAATACCTGCTCCCTTCCTTCTCAGAGGAATCAATTCYATTTTTCCATCCTGAGGGGCAAAGAAAATGCCAGTTCAATAGACTGTTAGTGTGGGTTGGCTGAAACTGCAAAGAAAGAAAAATTGTCCAAGTGTCCACGTGAGAGCAAGAGCAGCTCCCATTCTGCATCTCAATGGGAGTAGAAAATRCCCAGCAATTCTGCAACAGATTACAGGGTCACATCCCTCATTACTGTGGGCTATGCAGAAGGCAGAGTACATAACTACAGATATCACAGTCCTGTCTGCTTCTCAAAATACTCCTTTCATTGCCTTTTTCTTCCTTTATTTTTAATAGCAATGGAATATGCTGAACGGCAAATGCTGGTGCTTGCTGTATTTTTCCTCATCCCTGGAGTTATATATTCATTTCCATCCTGTAAAAAGAACCTGTTTATTCAATTTCTAAGTCCTGCATGAGATGGTTCTCATTTTCCCTGTTCCCTGTGGTTTTATCACAACTGCCTGCCCACCTGTGTGCTTTGTCTCAGCTGCAGAGTTTTCCTTCTCCAGAAAGCTGCCAGGCAGTTCTCTCCAGCAGCAGAGAAATGATGGTCAGTGCACAAGTCTCTTTGTGTTGGGTTAATTACAAGCCTTCCTACTAATTTCAGGGAAAGCAGTAGAGTGTCCTAACTTATCCTGGGTGGTTTGGGAGCTCCTTTATTTCTCTGCTTGTCTCCAGTCAGTCGAAATAGATGATTGTATGCTCTGTGCTCCCACCTCCACACACCTCCTGCATCTCACCCACCCTGGTCCCTGCAGGCTCTGCCAGCCCAGCCCATCTGCTGAGGGGGCTGCAGCCCCAGCAGGGACCAGCAGAGATTCAGCAGCAACCAGGCTGCTCACCAGTGCCAGGGGATGGGCAAACAGTGCTGTTCTACCAGAGCAGACTGAGCATGGATGGCCAGAAAAATCCACTTTCCACTCAAAAATGTTCTGAAGCCCAGGGATATGTCATTAAGGGGTGGTGGGATTCTTTGTAGGATGGCCAAGCGTGTCTCAGCCCCAGGGTAAGTCCTGGAGCTGGAGGGGGGGCTGGCTGTGCCCACTTGGCAAGCTACCTGCTCTTCCATAGCTGTTCCATTCATTGGTTTCCAAAAATAAATGTAATTTTATGACCAGCTGCCTTATCGTTGCTTTATTATTTTCCATTCAGAGCCTGCAAAATTGAATTACTGAGCATCCCCTAMATCTGCCACTCCTCACACAGCTCTGATCTCTTCCGAACTCAACCAGAACCATCAGCTCTGAGGCAGGCATGTGCAGATGGATCCCTGGAGCATCTGTGGGACACGTTTATGAGTAATTACCTATCATCTAGAAGGTTACAGAGCAGCAGCTTAAGTGTGACCTGCCTTCTGCATTTATATCCAAGTCAAGCCTAAGAAACATCTCTAGCAGATGGGAAAACTCTCCAGCCTCTCAAAGCTTCTCCAAGATGGATTATTTACTATCTAGCACCTCTCAGAGCAATGAGAGCTTATCCAACACAGTTTCTCCTAGATCTGCTTATTCTGTCTTCTTTATTCCATCAGGATCCCAAYCAAGGTTCACCAAAACACTGAATGAGACACTAGCCAGCAGAAGGGATTTTTTTWACCTATTTTGTGACCTATTTTTTGTTTGTATTCTGCTAGGAAGTTGCATGCCTGGTTTTGACACACAGAAATGTTTCCTGAGCAGTTTATGCCAGAGACTTTCAGTCCCTGGGCTGTGTTCACTCTGATTGTTTGCTGCTCTCAGAGCAGGACTGTCCCACACAAGGCAGGCAGTCTTGTGTCCCTCAGAGAGAGACTGTCCCACAGTCTCTCTCTGACCTGCAGGACAATGTTGGGGAGGTGACAGCCTTAGGACCTGTTGGGACCCTCTCCATGAGCCTCACCAGGGGCTTCACACACATCCCAACAAATTTACTGTTCTGTCTCTAACATCCTTTTTTATTCCACTCTGGCAGAGAGCGAAAATCCAAGTTTAGCTTCATTTGGCTTTGCTGGTTTTGCAGCTTCAATCTGGATGCTGATCTGGAATGTCCTTTAGTGTGGAAAACACAGCTGCTGCGAGCAGAGGAAATTATGTAACCAGCTGARAGAGTTTGTGGTGTTTCAAGGGGCTTCTCTAGACAGAAAAGGTGTTTGTGGCTCCTGGGGCTGGACATTGCTCACTGCCCCTGCCTTTGCTCTCAGCTGGCTTCAATCCACACCTACACTCTGCTGTTAGCTTCCCCAAGCTGCAAAGTCATCCAGATGGGAATCACYTGTCTGGCTCTCTGTGAACAAAACCAAATCCTTTGGGGAGTTTCCATCCAGCCATCTAAAAGCTTGGCGCAAATTTGGAAGTTCAGAGGAATTTCTTGAATTGCAACTTTCTAACTTTTTCAAAACTCRGAGGTTGAATTTGGCCTGAGCTGTAGAAAATATCCAGGCAAAAACTTGTTAGGTGCWAACTGTTTCACTTTCCTTTAAACCAACATGAAAAAAGAAGGAAAAGCTGAGTTTCAGTTCTACAAACAGTTCAGTCCTGGCTTGGTGGCTCTTGCCTTTCTACCTGGAGTACCTTGAGACCACACATTCAGAGATTTTGGGAAAATTTAGGAAGAACAAGCGCTATGGAAATCTTATCTCATTATTTTGGTTTGTTGTTTTTTTTTTTTCTTTAAATTAATCAAACAGTTAAACCATGCATGCATTTGCAACACCAAAGTTAAACACATTTTAGGGATGGTGATATTCATGGGAAGCAAACCTTAGAGGAAATATATGAAGTCTCTCCAACTGTAACCCCTATTTTCTCCCTCATGTCATGAAGTCATTGATTCTGTAGAATTTCCCAAATGTGTCCAGAGTAAAAGCAGTGCCTTGCAGTGGGTTCGACACTATTTTTGCCACAGTCAAAGTGAAAGCTCCCATTGTCAGCAGCAAAACCCTGGAGGGAATGTGCCAGCCAGGAGAGATTAAATGTTCTTTGTATTGTACAACAAAAAGCGTTGTGAGGTTGATTACAATAAAAGCTTTCCAAACTGGCAGCATTGGGTTCCTTCTCCTTTTTTCCTTCCTTTAAGCTGTTATAAAAAGAAATAACATTTCAGCAAAGTGAATGGCCATTCAGTGCTCAGGATAAAATGTACATTCCTTTTTCAGGGACAGACAGTGACCACGGCAGGCCCTGGAGCTGAGTTTCTGGCAGAAGGCTGTGCTGCTGCCTTGGAAATGGGAAAAATTACCTTGAACATACCCTGGTGCTGCTTTGAGGTTGGACAGGTTTRTGTCAACCTTCCTAGTCTCTCCAGAAGGCAGTTTCATTAATGYCACAGCAATCTGATAGGGGTGGCACGATTTCTGGAGAGTGTCTATTTGTTTGTAATATGCCTGGTTTAAAGTCAGAACACTGAGAAATAGAAATAATCCCAAATCTACTCACTGCAATTTGAAAACCTTTCAGACACCTTCAAGCAGCTAGARTTTCTCAAAGCCCTGCTGAGCTCTTGTAAATCCTGTCCTGTCAGTGGGTAAGACCTTGTTTGCCTGGGACAGACCAGTGAGAGGGGATCCCAGCCTCTGCTGAGAGCACTCACAATGGTGCAGAAGTGCAGAAATGAGTGCCACAGACCATTTACTCTTTTTCTCTTCAGCTGACTTCAAGAAATTAAGAAATTAAATGAAATCTACTTTTGTTTATCTGGGGAATCCAAAGTGAAAGTCAGAAAATGAAAACTAAAACAGTGCTCTGCCCTGTTGAAATTCAATACATCACCTGCAATTCCCAGCCATCACCAGCACACCTTGGGTTAATGCAGCTCTCTGCTTATCCAATTAGGAAAGGATGGGGCAACAAACAAGATCTCATCAAGCTGATAGGCCAGGAAATATTTGATCTGAATTTTCTCCACAGAAAACCATTCTAACTGATATGAAGGCATCCCTGTATTYGTGGTAACTGCATTTTCTGTGAGCAAATCATCCTGATAGAAATTTCCCGGCTATCTTTTCCAGGAATAATTGGGTCATGATAATGCAGTGCCTTGAAGAGAGCCTGGAAAGATTAGGCATGCTTGCTTTGAAAAGATTAGCCATGCTTGTTTGGGAAAGGAGGGGTCATGATAAAGATAATGACTGCTTTATCTRAACATCTCAGAAATCTGTAATTGTGGTTTTGTACAAGGGTGGACAGATATTTGTTATTAAAATGACAAGTTCAAACTCATAAAAGGGAAGGGAAATTTTACAAGATTKGACACTATTCCATGATTAGCAAGACAAGGGAGAAGTGACAAAGGTGGCACTGAACATCCGCAAGTCTGGAGAGCAAATGTTCCCAAACAGAAAGAAATGCTGAGACAAACCTCTCTGTGTGCAAATGTCATAAAGACCCAAAATGCCCCAAAGCTGTGGGGGTTTTGTTTTCTTTCTTTTTCAGATGGCTGAGCAYCAACAAGCCCAGGCCCCACATGAACCCACCCAGTTCACAGGCAGGGCAGGGGAGAGGCCATCTGGTCATCTTCCTCTGAAGGAATCATTGATGATCCTGATGTTTCTTCAGCCTGTGTGTCAGCAGGGCTCACACACACATGTGAGCACTTCACCTTCCCATTGGAACCAGCACCCTCCATTTGSCTGGTGTAATTAATCAGAATTGTGGTTATTAACTCCTGCAGTAGTATAGACATCAGGGATGCTGGATAGGASAGGCTATTTCCTCCCTTCTTACTCCCACTAAGGACAAATCCATCCTCCAGGTTTTTAGGTGTTTATTGAGCCCACCACCATTTGTAGCTGCCTGTAGATTTTTTTCTTTTCTTATTTCCTTACATCATTATTGCCAGCCCCTAAACTAGACCAGCAATACACAAATATTTCCTTCACTTCACTAAGAGCACTTCAGGTTTGATCATCAGCTCAGGTGGCATCACTTTATGATCAGGGAGGTCAAAATCACCCTCTAGAGCCATGAATTTCTCAAGCAGCACCTGGCTGTGGTGATGTGTGCCAGGCGAGGAGGGAAGGCCAGGGAGGGGCCACAGGAGCAGGACTGAGCTCATGTGGGGCTGGTAAAGGAGGCAATCAGGGCACTCAGCTGTGATGGGCACTCAGAAATGTGAGTTCTCCCTACCAGGAGCAGGACTGAGCTCTTGTGGGGCTCCTAAGGGAGCAATCAGGGTGCTCAGCTGTGATGGGCACTCAGAAATGAGTTCTCCCTAACAGGAGCAGGACTGAGCTCTTGTGGGGCTCCTAAAGGAGCAATCAGGGTGCTCAGCTTTGATGGGCACTCAGAAATGTGAGTTCTCCCTAACAGGAGCAGGACTGAGCTCATGTGGGGCTGGTAAGGGAGCAATCAGGGTGCTCAGCTGCTGTAGTGGACTCAGAAATCTGAATTCTCCCTAGCAGGTGGGAGAAGCTGTTATTGTTGGAGGTTCTGTAGTGYGTCTAAGGAAGGGTGGTGGATGGAAGCTTGGCTCATTGCCATGTGCTCAGGTGGGAGCTCTCCCCCAGGCTGGCTGGGGGAAGCAATCCAGCCCCTAGATYTGCTCTGGAGCGTTTCTTTCTGACCTGTTGCCTTCATGTTGCCATCCTTTGCTGCTAATTACTCTCTTCGTGCTTCTGGGAGCTGCTGTGTGGGCTTGGCAGAGGAGGCAGGCTCAATATTCAGCCTCTATGAGTTATGTGGTGCCAGCCGTGCTGGGGGAGCTGTTTGCAGAAGAAAACTTTTTGATATTTTTTTTTCCAACTTTAATGGTTTATGAATAATTGGAAAAAGTATTTGTGCTTGGACTTTTCCATCCTTGCCTCCCTGTGAATGAATCCAAGATGCACCCCTGCTGGACAACTGCCAAGGTATGGATCTGTTCCTCACTGGAGCTCTGGCTGTGTTTCCTCTTTGATATTCTGGTGGAGCAAATAACAACGTTTGCAATTCTCTTTCAATGCAGCAAAGTGGATCAGCAATGTAGCTCTGCAGGTTTTCCTGGATGATGCAAAGTGCCTGATTCCCTGGGGAGGTGGTTTGGGTCTGGGACGGGATCCCTGCTGTATTTTYAAAACTGTAAATCTTTGCACTGGTGTTTGTAGGGTCCTGCTGGAGGGTGATTTTGGCAAGGTTCTGCTTTCAAGGCTGGGCAGGTCACAGAGTGTTCTGTGTGTGACTGAGTTCATCTGACTGAACAGKGAGTGGCCAGAAGCAGTGCTCGCTTTGGGCTGCCTCTCTTTACCCTGTAGCCTGGCTCAGTTGCAGCTGCACCAATCACCAAAGATTGGGAACAGGCCTGCCCTTAACAGGGCACAGCTGTGTCCAGTGAGGATGAGTGCTATAAAAGAGTGGGGGAGCTGGGGAGGAGGGAGTTGGGGTGTGTTGGCTGGGCTGTGAAGAAGGAGTCAGTGCTGTGAGGAGCTGCCCATGAGAAATCACCAAGCAGGTATGGGAGCTTTGCAATAAGGTGGCAATGCCTCCTCTGAATCTGTCTGGGTACATGTGGGTGCCATCAGCACCCAGGGCAGGGCCTCACCACCTCGCCTCAGCAAACCTCTGGTGTATTTTAATATGGATTTATCTTTCCCGTGCTGTTTCTGCTGAATCCAAAGGCAATGGTATCAATGGTATCAATGATACCAAAGGCAGTGGTATCAATGTGCAGCTTTCTAGAAGGAATCAGTTACTGCTTTTCTGAGTAGCTCTCTCTGCCAGCATTGCTGGGAAGCTCTGCTTCCATGGTGTGAGCTTTGGCCCATTGCACAGCCCCTGCTSCTTGCCATGATTTGTCTCAGAGCCTGCAGTGAAATGTGGCACACTGGGGGGCTGCTGTTCCTGCACTGCAGTGTAGTGTTTCTTCCAGATATATGAGGATTTTAGCTGTAAATATGGGTGTATGATGTATTTGTGAAAGCATAATTACAGACTGCCCAGTGCCAGGCACAGTTGCAATCAATTTTCAGAAAATCCTTGAAGATTTAACCTATGACCACTCCATTTAACTCTTTCAAACTTCTGTCTTGTGTCACCCTCTCTTCTTCTCCCATGGAAGAGTAATGRAGTCCCAAGCCATGTTGGCTTGGGGTTTGGGTGCAGACTGTGTTCTGAGGAGAGGAAATCTGTGTAACACTGCTTCCAGTGAGCTCTGGGATATTCAATATCTAGGCCCTTTATAGCAGCCCCTTACCTCTGTCGAGGGCCACATCCAGCAGGGCTTTCTGTGCAAGGGGCTGCTGTTCCTGTGCTGTTGTCTCCCACGGGGGGAGCACCATTCCCTGGTTAATTGCTGCCCAGATTCAGGAGGTCTGGCTGTCTTCACAGATGCAGCAGCTTTCCCAGCCTCCCCAGTCACAAACTCACCTTGACAGGCTCTCCCRCCCCCAGACCACCAAAGGTTCAGCACCAGCTCTCTCTGGTGCTTTCCCTGGGAGAGGCATTTTCTTTGCCAGCCAGCAAATGGAGCTGCTGTGYTGCATGGAGGCAAAGGGGAGCAGCTCAGGGCCAGCACAGGGCAGGGGCTCCGAGCAGCCCAGCCCAGCCCTGCTGCAGGGAACCTGTCCTGGAGCTCACCCAGACAGCTTTGGAGGGGACTGCACTGAGAAGCAGACCCCTCTCTGCTGCTGGAGTYAGCTTGGTGCTTTTTTATCACACTTGCTGTGAGTGATGATTTCCATAAATTTGCCTGGAGGGTGTTTTGGTCTTATTTATCATGRGATGTGTTATTGCCTGCTTGGTGAAATCCTTTGTGGCACCAGTATGACAACAAATGCAGCACTTCTGATGGAAAACTGAATTGTCTTGTGTTGTCACTGAATCTTTAAACTGGAAGGTTTGGGTGGGTTTTGTTTTTTTGTTTTGTTGGGGTTTTTTTAATGACTGTGTAAAAAGAACTGTAGATAAAARTGTTTGTTTTGGGGGACAGCTGAATTAGGTTGGGCTGGACTCCTTGGGTGGCTGTGTGTCACAAGCATTGTGCAATTGCTCCAAACCTGGAGCTGCTGTTACAGCAGAGCCTCTGCAATGGGCACAGACCAAAATTAGGGCTCTGCTCTCTTGTAGCTGCTCAAAATCATTACCATTTATTGCTCTTCCATAAACATTTTTAGTGGGAAGGCCGGATTCAGCCCCCTGCTCTGTTTAGTCCCTGCCTGTGGGACGTGTCTGGGGCTGCTGCTGGGAGCCCAGCCCTGCTCAGAGGCAGGAGCTGCTGCCACCTCCCCACATCACATTAAATGGGCCTTGTCCCATGGGGCTGGGATGGTGAGAGGTAGGTGTGTCATCTTTCATGTAATTAAGATAAGGCTGTAAGTATTTAAGTATTGATTTTAATGAGAAAAAAAATCCGTTTACTTAAATACCTTAGGTGGTTTTTTCCTCCAAATATTTAAATATTGGAGGAAGACAGTAGATGATGCCTTTGATTTCAATGAGACTGGATGACTTGGGGGGCATTTGGAGAGCATTTAGGTTTCAGAAATAATTTCTTACCTCTGGTGCCAGCAGTGATGGCACGGTAGTGGTTCCTCCAGAGCTCCAGGYCTTTAAATAAGAGTATTGATGAACTTCACCAATAAAGGGTGAGTGTGTCTAGTAAGAGCTTAGGCTGGAACAGTTTCATGTTTTTCATTCCCTGTCTCTAATTTACTTTGAATCTGCCCTCAGCTGATTATGTTCTGTGCAATAAATAAGTTCAAATAATGATTATGCAATTAATACACAAAGACTTACTGCTATATGTAAACTAGGATGATATCAATACTGAGATAATGCTGACTTGGAGTGTAGCTGCCATACCTACAACTGTATCTGAGAAAAGTGTAACATAAGATGCCTAACACAAGATCAAAGGCAGGAGCTTATCCCYGAGTGCTCTGATTAAACATATTTCACACAAGTCAGTTCTCAAATTTATTTTTCAATAGAGAAAATTTTCCCTTACTGATTTTCTTAAATTATTCAGTAAATGTGGACACCCAAGGTAGTCTCGCTCATCCAAATCCTGTTTCGTGCAGAGAGCACACTGCTAGCACTGGTCCCTTTTTCAGCAAGACCCTTGCAGTAGGAARTCCTGTATCAGCTCATTGTGGTTTTGATTCCTCCAGGATCTCCTGTAAGTGCACCAATGTCTTCAGCCCCAGCCAGTGCTGAGAGAAAGCCCTGGAGAATTCACATGAGTTGGCATTTTGTGAGGGGCTGAGACAAAGCAGAACCCCCCATGAGAAGGGTTTCCATCCTTCAGAGCCATCACAGGACTCGGAGCTGGCTGGGGTGAATCTGGCTGGGGATGTAAAGGAATTCCAGCCATGAGATGTAATGGATCTGTGCAGAGTGCCAGGTTGATCTGTTTTATCTCCCCCCATGGCCCACCTTCACTGCAGTGTAGGGAAGCATTCCCTCCTCCCTGCAGAGTGATCTGCTCCCAAGCCTCTCTGTGACACTCTAGTCTGCCTCTATAAGAAAGGGGGAATAAACTAATAAATACCCTTTAATTACTTTCACCTTAAACATAAACACAAATCTCTTTATCTTACCTTAAACATAAATCTCTTTACCTTATCTTAAACTCCTATATTAATGTTCAGGTAACAATTACTGAAAATGTTCTTTCCAACWTTAAAATTTTTAATAAAACAGAAATAGGAGAATGAGCACAGTACCTGTGAGCAGAACTGTCCCTGCCTCAGCCATACCTAGGACTGAGCTCTCAATTGTTTTCTGTCTTATTCTGTAAAGGAGAATTCTTAAATCATCACAGTCCTTGTCATGACAATTGAAGGATCTCTGAGGTAGGAATGGCAAAACAAAAGAAGCTGCACATTGTGGGAATATACTTGTTGKATGTTTTTAATTCAAAAAGTGGATTTGATTGCTTGAAATGCTTTCACCAGGTCTCCATATCACTGAGTACTGAGATGGGAGGGACTTTAAAATTTTAATTTCTATTTTGTAACCTGTGTAGCTTTTGTTTCTCCTGGTACAATTTGTTTGTAATGRACACCAGCCATCTGCACAGCAACCTGTGAGTTCCCCAGCCCAGGCCAGGCAGTGCAGGGGAGTTTAGAGGCGCCTGTGTCACTGTGGAGGTGGCACCTCCATTCCAGCTGACTGCAGGATCCCAGCACCCATCTGGAAATCAATCCATGGCAGCAATAARCCCGGGCACCTGTGGGTGGCATTATTGGCCTGCTTTTCATTGCTCTGCAGGACGAGGAGGAGCTCCCGACCTGCAGGAGCAAGCATTGGTACAAATGGAAATGAATGATGCATAGAAGTTCARCTTCTGACAAATTCCTTTCTTTGCAACACAGGGATTTTTGGAGAGGGAAACGCTGGTTGTGACTGCTTTGTACTCCAGTTTCTGCCTGGTTATTAAAAGCTGWGTGAGGGAGTGGAGCAGGCTGGAGYGCCTCAGGAAAGCTGTTTGCACTTGCCAGGAGCAGTGAGATACCTCTGGTCACAAAGAATGTATCTGAGTGTCTGTACGACCTACCTAGGTCTGAAATGGGTCCCAAAGGTTATGTTGTCCATGGGACTGAGTGCATCAGGCCAGGGAAAGCCACAGAGCCCTCTGCTGCTGTTTGGGGTGCTCTGTCAGCCAGACCCCCTCACTCTCCTGCCACTGTGACGAGAGGTTCCCCAGACCCTCCTCACCTCCTCCTCTCTGTGACCCAGACCCGGTGTCCTGCGGCACCATCTGCAGGAATAAACCCAGCTCCATCTCTCTGCTGCTGTTTCCCRCTGCCTGACCCACATTCAGGAGAATATCTAAGTATTTCTGACACTTTCCAGAGCTCTRGAGCTGCAGACAGGTTAATCTGTATTCCCACCTTGCTGCTTTAGCAGACCAGCATGGACAAGATGCTGTCTGCGGGGTTGAAGCCTTGTCCCTGACCAAGAATTTAATTTGGATGCTTTTATTTGGCCAATATCTAAATCTTGCTGATTCCTGCTGCACAATACTGCCCCCACATTCATATATAAAAACAGGGCCTGAAATATTGTTTTGTCATATTTTAATTAGTGGAGGATTTGTTCTTCTCACCTTGGTGACTGTGTCTGCCTTCCTCRCAGTTGGGAAGCCTCTGCAAAGGCCATTTCCTCTGGGCTGTGCCCCTGACAATGTTACTGATTCTTTGTGTTCTTTCACTGTTCTCCCTTCCCAGTCAGGTCAGGGATCAGTGAGCAATTCCCATTTGCAGCACTGCTCATGGTGCTGCTCCCTTCTCCTCCTCCCCTTTTTATTCCTCTGGGGTTACCAGCTCTCACCTGGGCCCTGCTAAAACCCTTAAAAGTGCAGCTGCTCAATGCTGAGAGATGGATCTTGGAGGTTTTCCTGCCCTCAGCAGGAGCTCTCTCTATCCAAGCTCTTCTCCCCTTTCAAAGTGTTCCAAAAGTGGCATTAGGCAGTGCCTGGGGCTCCCTGCCCCACCAGCATCTCCTCTCTGCTGGGGTTATGGGCCCTGTCTGTTCCACAGCAGGCTTCAGTTCTTGTCTCACTGAGCCYTTTTGATGTTCTCTACTCATTTGTCACTCTGAACGATGGAATTTGGGTTTGGGTCTAAGGTTTTTGGGTGTTGCAATAATGCAGGGAATTTGTGATYGTGTTCACAGGGGTCCCAGGACAAGGGAAGAGCTGAGAATCTTGACTSCATGTTTCAGAAGGCTGATTTATTATTTTATGATATATATTATATTAAAAGAAAATTATATATTGAATTGTACTAAAAGARTAGAAGAAAGGATTCCATCAGAAGGCTAGAAAGGAAAGCAAAAGAAAGGAATGATAAAAAAATCTTGTGACTGACCAGAGTCWGAGYCAGCTGACTGTGATTGGCCATTAATTAGAAACAACCACACGAGACCAATCCCAGATGCAYCTGTTGCATGCCACAGCAGCAGATAAYCATTGKTTACATGTTGTTCCTGAGGCCTCTCAGCTTCTCAGGAGAAAAAATCCTGATGAAGGATTTTTCATAAAATRTCATGGTGACAATAATAAACTGCAGCTCTGTGTCTGACACCACATAAGTGATTTATCCCTTTCACTGATAGATCCCTGAACWCTTTGCTGTGGCCAGAGCCTGCTCGTGGCTTTGTGCACATGCCCTACCCACTCCAGCCACAGCAGGCATCGTTAGCAGCAAMTCTGCAGTCCTGTGGCTGCTGTTTCACTACCAGGGCAATTTGTGGAGCAGTGAGATAATAGGAGTAGACAGGTTTTAGCTCTGTTTACAATGACTGTGTTTAACAGGAACTCAAAAAAGTTGGCACTGCTGACAAAAGGCATAAAAGCAAAAGAAATCATGTTTGATTGTTTGTGAGAGGGAATGTGATTTCATCTCTTTCATTGATATTAAACTTGGGGGGGAGTGGAAAGTACAAGTTCTCCTGCCAGAAATTAAAACTACCATTTAATTCTGTTTTGGGCAGGCTATTGTTTTTTAAAGTTGATGTCCAGATCTTAGATTTGAATTAAGAGGGAGAAGTGAGAATTCTGAAAGCAGCACTAAAGGATCTAACAGGGACCATCACAAGCTTTCACTCTGATAAACTGTAAGAGATAGCAATCTCAGAAAAATTCTCACTTGTGACTTTTTTTTCTCTTAAATGCTTAAGGCTGCATTTGACTTTATTACCAAAATAGGATGAAGTTAAATCCTAACCCATCCTCAGTGAAATCTGTGATTACTTCCAGTAACCATTAAGGGTCTTTGAAAGCCTCTTAGGTGAGATTTGAGCCTCAGACACTTCACTGAGGCCCTGGAACGTGGGGCACACTGAACCTGTGCTCCCCCACAGACAGCAGGGTGATTGCCTCTAGGTGGGCTGAATTGCCTCTGGAGATGGCTCTGCTCATTGATCAACCCCTGCACTGATTGTGCTCTGTATGGCCCTGGCGTTTGTGCATGGATGTGAAACACCCAGGCTGGTGGCACAAACACCAGCCTGGAGCTGCTCCCCWGCAGGAGCCCATGTAACCCACCCATGTTTTAGAGCAATGAGGRTTCTGCTGATGTGGGTTTGCTGTGGGATGGATGTTCCAGGCTCCCTCGTGTCCTTCTGCCCATAGGTTTGATTCAACATTTGGAAGGAAGTGCTTGGGGAGTCTCTCATGTGCTTGCATCTCTCAGCTCAGACCCTTTCTTTTAACAGCCCCAGCCTCAACAACCAGCACAAGCCTTGAGATTACCATCAGGGGAGAAAAAAAGAAAAAAGGTTACCTTAATATGATAACTTCCCTTTWWAAAAAAATTTTGGTGCCTGCAGAGGCAGTTTTGAATTCCTGTGCTAACCCTGTGWAGGTTTTTTTGATGCTGAGCTGATACTGTTCTCAAGCTCCAGCCAAGAGCAGTGTCTCACACCAAGCACAGTGACAGGGCCTGGAACATCTCAGGTTTGTGCTGCCTTTGGAGCCTGGAGGAGGTAAGCAAGGGCTGCATTACAGCTTCCCCACAGTTGTTTTGAAAAATCTTTTCAGGTTTTTTTTTTTTCCCCTATGTGTTTCAAGGTCAGAAAATAAAAAAAATTAGCTCTGAAATATGAATCAAAGTCTTAAGCTCCAGCCTTAGGAAAGAAAGATGCTATAATAAACAAAGCTGTATGAAATGAAGGATTGTGAGAGGCTCAGAGGTCTGTCTCTCCTGCTATAAAACCTCCTTTATTCCTGTGGCTCCTACATGGACTCTGCACTCCTCCAATTTTCCTCATTGCTTCAGTGCTTCATAGCTTTCCTTAAGTCTCTCCCCCTCAGGCTTGGGCTCAATTTGTCATTGTCCTTGCATCATCTTCACAGCAGTGATTTCTCATTCTGATTTATTTAGTATTTTGCAAACCTCTGCATTTAGAACAAAAGAGTGAAGTGACTTCAAGGAGATGATAAATTTGTTTTTTTTTTTTTTTCTTCAGAGCCCTGGTTCTCATCTTGGTAAACTGACATTTCTCCCTGGCAATGAATTCCTTCATTGCTGAATTCCATGTTTGGATCTGCAGCAGTGGCTGAGGGATGCTGGGTGGAGGGATTCCTCTGGAGAAGGGCTCTGTGCTTTGCTCAAGCTCAGGTGTGTCACAGCTCTGGTTCCACAGCAGCTCTTATCAAGCTGTTGAGACGAATCTGAATTTATTTTGTGGTATAAAAAATAGTATGGGTGCCTTTCCTGCAAGCTACACCTGGGGCAGAGAGGTTTCCTAAAACAAAGCAGCCAGTGGTGCTGGCAGCAAAATAATAATGTRATTTCCCATCCTAGGTGACAAATTGTGATAAATCCCTGTGGTTTATGGAAATACCATTGGCACACGTACCAAGRCCCCCAGACAGGATCCATGGGGCTGTCAGGGCTCCCAACACGTGGAGAGGTCTGGCTGTGCTGTGTTTGGTGGGGAGATTTAATGGCTCAGAGTCTGTGGTGTTAATGATGGAATCATTTCTGCTCCAGTGCTTTATTTGATGTTGTTTTATGACTTTCCAGCTGAATGGCTCCAGTAGCAGTGGGGTGCAATATATCAAGCACATCAGGAACCTCCTGCATTGCTGCTTTGGGCCCTCTGAAGCTGTAACTGCCCTTGTTCATTGACCTGTCCAGTTGGGACCTTGCTGGTGGAAGGATTTGGCTGCTGAGAAGCTGCTTGATGTAAAGAGCTCAATATGCAGCAGAAGACACAAGATTTAARTTGCTGGTGGAAGAGCAGTGTCCCCTTCCAGGACTGCAGGGGTCCCCTCTGGAGCCCCGAGTGTGGTGGCTGATCCCAGAGCAGTGTCACTGCTGAAATCCACAGGGACACTGCCCCTGTTCCAGGCTGCTGTGCAGGGTTTACAGGGAAATGGAGATTGAGTAGTAGTGAAATCTGGTGGTGTTCATCAGTCCAAACTTTCACAGCCACACAATTTTAAGATTTAATTAYGGGCTGCAACACTCCCAGATGAAAGTATGATGACTTATACATAACAGAATGGGACAAAAAGCAGAGAAATTATTTCAAAGTTCTGGTTTCTCAGAAGGAATAATTTCCTCCATCAGGTGACATTCTCAATTCCTGAAAAACAGAGAGTGAATTTTCAGGTAGTTCCTTTACACCAGCTAAGGGTCTGGTGGTGTAGTTACATTTGAATTTCAAGAACCTACCTGAAACAGATACAGGTTWTTTACAATCAGTAGTTTTAAAAATCCTTCTGCAAACAATGAGGCTGCAGAGGTTGCACATATAGTTTAAAGAGGGGAGGAAGAAGTAATCCCATCTGGCAGGAGGCTGAGCACATCCTGCTCATCAGAACATTTTATCTACTCCAGGAGATTGGAGTTTCACATTCTCAAGCATCTCACATCTTAAGGTCAGGAGAAGACGAATGCAATTTTTATTTTTCAGGGAGTTCTGTTAGTTTATGATCTAACCTCTTCTGTTCCCTGACCTGCTGCAGCTCCCAGCCAGCATTTCAGTGGATGTTTCCTTGCTRACTTGTGGAGCTACAGCAGCAGCTGTAATTCCTGCACACATCACACACCTCAGTGTCTTTAGGTGTAGRTATTCAGCTGGGTTTGAGCTGCAGCTGCTTCTCAAATCCAAAGCAAACCTGCAAGCAARCAGTGAACATGTGGAATATGGCTATTTTATATCTGGCATAGTAATGTGATAGAATGTAGTAGCAAGCCTCTTCAGATAAATCTAATTTTTAGCAGAGTCCAAGAATGCTTCCCACATCCCCTCACTTTTTTTTAAGCCGTTCTCTGCAAGTCCTATCCCAAGGAAAGCTTGAGAAAGCAAGGTACAAATAAAAACATAAGGTGAAATGTCCTAAATGCCATGAGAAATCAAATTCAGATTGAGAAAGAAGGACAAAGTTTGCAAGATATTCAGCAGAGCTAGRGCAGATCTATCCATGCACTAAGAACCAAGCACAGCAGAATTCTGTGCACCTCTTTCACCCAAGGGCAGTTAAGAAAAGGATTGATGGGAGCAATCACAGGCAAAAATGCTCAGTACTTTGGGGCTCTTATACACTGAAATGTGAAGGGAGAACAGGAGCAGGGAAGTTTTGTAGGGCTGAGTATCTTGGGACATGCATTTCTGCTCTGTGGTGGTGTTTTCCTCTTGGCCAGGGGAGTGTACAAACTGTAGCTGGAGCAGCAGCAGAGGCTGTAACACTGGGCAGCACTCAGGGGTGAGAAAGCCACCCATTGCAAGATTTATTAGTCTGTCRCAGACATCTTTTCATTAAAAATATTTTCTTTAGGATTTTTTTTTTTCCTGAGAGGCTGAGAGACCTCAGGGACRAAATGTAAGCAATGTTTATCTGCTGCTGTGGGATGCATCAGGTAGATTTTTGATTGGCCCATCYTAGATGTTTACAATTAATGGCCAACCACAGCCCAGCTAGCTCGGCTCTGTCCGAGACACAAACCTTTGTTGTTCATTCCTTTCTCAGCTTAGCTTAACCAGCCTTCTGAGATGAAACCTTTTCTTCTATTCTTTTAGTCTAGTTTTAATGTAATAGACATCATAAAATAATAAATCAAGCCTTCTGAAATATGGAGTCAGGTCCTCGTCTCTTCCCTCAACCTGAGACCCCTGTGAACGCCGCCACATTAGTCTAAATAACTCGATAGAAGTTTGRGTTCATGAGAGACAGATGCATAGAAACCAAAAGACAGGGTTTTTTCTTTGTATGTTATTTTTGCCACTTGTCTTCACACTAAGCCCAGGAGCTCCAAAACTGCAATTTGTGCCAGACCTTGCACGGCTGCATGTTGCAAAGGAGCCCAGAGGAATCTCCCTGTGCCCTTCTCTTTGCACAGAGGGAGGAGTGGATGTTTTGTTTTTATCTGCCCTTTGTGGGCGCCCATCTGTGTCTTTCAGTGATTWAAAATGCTGGGCTCCAAAACTGGATGAAAATGAAGAGGCTGCACTGCCAGTGGTGTGATTTACCTCACCCCAGGGAACACAGGGATATCTGCTCTTGTGTGAAACTCCTTTCAGTGCCCCTGAAGCTGCTGCTTGGGGAAGTGGTATTGATAAACCCTCCCTTTATCTGAACTGCCTGGGCCTCTGTGCACTGTGGGGATTTACCTGTGTTAGCAGAGGGTTTTACTGTAAGAATGGGGGGTGTCTGCAGCATGGTGTGTTTGACTGGTTTGTTTATTTTGCTTTGAAAATGTAAAACCTCCTACTGTCCTCTCTCCTATCACACTGCAATGATGGCAGCACCAAACATTCCTGGGCTCAATGCACTGCAGCTCTCAGTGTTACAGAAATGGCATCTTGTACATCTAAATATCTTAAAATTTCCTTTACCTTAGCTTGTTATTGCCAGTTAGGGCATCCTATATTCTTTGGAGTGTAAACTTTGTCAGAGAGATAAAATCCACAAAATTTTTGTGGTCCTAATTCCCARAGATAGAAGTTATACCTGGAAAGTCAGCACCTCATTGGATCAGCTCAGTTATCAGGCAGGGAGAAGAATGGGCATGTCTCAATAAATCCAGACTGCTTCTATTTGTTTTATATCACAGATATAGACAGTGCCTTTTGAAAGGAAGAGTGGCCCCAGTTTTGTTGCAGACAAGGCAATTCGAGTACAAAGAAATAAGAAGTGAACATTAGGCCTCTCCAAAGGTAACCCAGTTCCATGGTGTTTCATAGAAAATGAATATATGCATTTTCCAGCAGACAGAATCCAGTCTCTCCAGGGAGATGAAAAAATTATTCCCTTTAGAAAGGGGGGTGGGGGAAGAAAAGGTTACTTGCACTGCCAGCTGTCCTAGCCAGCTTCTGTCTGCCTAAATTTCAAATCAAATGAAATCGTATGGCAACATACAGATGGGTGACAATGTGGGAGATTGAATTTGTATCTGGTTGCTTTATTATCTTTCCTTCTGCAGCTATTTCCTGTGCAAAAAGCTTGCCCAGCTCTCTGTRTTAGCCAAGGTGTGAAGATTAGTCCTAATGCACTTTTGAGCAACTTTAATCTTGGTTTTATACACAAATTAATGCCTGCTTTGAACACAGCCTGGTCCATCACGTTTTGCTTCCTCAAAAGCAGCTGCATGTTTAATTCCTCATGTTAAGGGACACAAAGGGAGTCCCATGTCATTTATTGGAGCTGCCCTAGAAGCACTGCTGTGCTTTTCCATTCATTTTATTAAATGAAGTAGATCTACAGCAATAATCAAACCCTCCCACTTTGTAGTCTCTGTGTTCTTACCAGGTATGTAAAAAAATCAATTTTATTTAGGAAAAAGAGCAAGGTCTCACACTGATGTTTTAATGAGGAATCCACTTAAGAGGAATTCAGTTTAAATTGTCTGTCTTGGTGTACATTTTCTATATTGATGCTAAAAAGACACCATAAATACAAGTTCTAACTTCATGGTCAGACATTCCTTGACAAAGCAGTTAAAGAGATGTTAAGGAGGGAGAAAAGTGATGCTGTGTCACCTCTTTATTACCTGGCATCTTGAGCCCGTGTGTAATAGGGAGTAATTTCGTTTCTGGCTATAAACTGGCTGGGCTGGCAATCTCCAGAAGTGTGGTATCATGTTCTTAGTAGCTAGCCCTACTTTTGGATTCCTGTTTTCTTTTTTCCTAGGAGTTTCTTCTTTTGCTTTTTCTGGTGACCACAGATTTCCACAGCACTGTTTGTAACTTGAGCAGTAGATTTTGTAATAAGTCCCCACCCTCAAGCAGAGACTTTATAACTATTGCCCCATCTGTGGGGCTGCAGGACACGGGGACAGTGCTTTGATCTGTGCACAAGGAGGGGTTGAGAGAAATCAGAGTCAGCATTAAATATAAACCTGGATGCTTCCAGCGGGAGAAGCCAAGGCGTCCGTCTTGTGTTGCCATGCTGGGGGATGGAGTCTCGGGGGGCACTCGAGCTGCAGCAGCCCGTTGCCATCCCAGGAGCAGGGGTGTCCCCAGGGCTCAGGGCTGTCCAGTGCCAGGGCTGGTGGCCAGGCTGGCAGCACAGCAGCCACAGCTGACCCCGCACGCCTCCCCTGACTGTTCCAGCAGGGATCCCAGGGTTTGCATGTTAGTGCCTCAGAAATGATCCTGTTTGTGCTGGGTTGGGCTCTGAGGTCTCAGTCCTCCTTAGTAAAGAGTTTTAATTCCTCTTAGAGATGAGGGAGAGAATTTTTCCTYTTCAAAGCAAACATAAAACACTTGGACTTGTTTACTGCTTTCAACAAAGACTTAAAAGTTGCCGTGACCTTTTGCTGGCCCTAGATTTTCACTTTAAGGAAATAAAATTATTTAATGTTTTATATATTTGAAATATTTTTCTTCCCTGTAAACAATGAGTAATAGTAAATCTCAAATTAGCCTTTTACTCTAAAATGAGGACAGCAGAAAAAACTTGCAAATACTTGGCTTTGAAGAGCTTTGGAAATCTGAAGTGCGTTGGCTGAGAGCTCTGCTATGTGAATAAGGAATGGCTCTGCCATGATTTGGTGTTTTCCTCTGAGACCCTGGTGTGCCCAGAGGGTGCCACAGGAGGAGCTGGGCTGTCACTGTGGGCAGGTGGGGATGTTCCCTTGCCCATGGAGCTGCAGTGAGCTGGAAGTGCAGATGGTCAGGATGATGCAAGGAATAATGATTACATTAGGGGAGGGGTGCAGGGAGGATGTGGAAGAAATACCTGAACACTGATATCAAGAACTTGGAATTCTGCTCCTGGATGAGTCCCTCCCCCTTTGCTTGAATGTAGAGTTTAACTAATGCTTCTCTTAGCATTTCAATCTCTGTTGAAACTGATGGAATGTGACTGTGGGAAGTCATTGAGGAGGAATATAATTTACATTTTAGAATCACTGATGTTTTCTTTTGTTTTTCTGTATAATCTGGAAAACAAAGCTCCTCTCCAAATCTAAGAAAGATGAGCACCTTGATCTCAGTTTACAGAGTTTGTAATTCAGTATTTGGGTGGGGCTGGGCTGCACACATATTTATCAGGCCTTTTGCTCAAGCTCCTGGATGTCTAAAACTTTGATGCTTTCTAACACCAGTCAAATCATTCAATCTAAAGGGAACAGCTCTCTATTTTCTCAGAAACCAAAAAAAATCCTGATTTTGACAGAATTGTCTATGGCAGTAGTTTTCAAAAGCAGCAGAGAAAGTAATAAAGCTGATTGTGTGCTTCTTTTCAGAAATTCTCGCCATAAATAAAAAGAACATGCATTTTATGAAGCCAGGATCTTCCAAATCCCACCAGATACACAATTATATAGACGAAAACCCTACTAAAAAAATTAATGGCATTTATTCTGACTTTTTAACAGTAATTTTTTTTATGTGTCGCATTTCTAAAATATTAAATTGTCTCTCTGCAAGATGATCAGACAGGAATATGGCATCCTCTTTTCTGACCAGAATGAAAAGGATTTATCTAGATGTAAAAATCTAAAAATATGATTTGTGTTTCCTATTTCATTTATTCTAAGCATTTACAAAATTATGTTGTCAGTGTCATCTATTCACCTATAAAAGCAGATGGGATTGCTATTAGGCATTTGGTGTGTCTATTAACACATTTAATTTGGTGTTATACCTCTGGGTGGAAAATCAAATTATAACCTCTTAAATTCAGATGATCATGCGATGTCATAGAGCTGCTAGCCACCATCTGATGAGCAATAATTACAGGTTTTTKAATTTTTCAAAGGTGTCAAAAGCTGTTGCTTTTGTCTGGAAGTCAGAAAAGTAATGGCAAATCAGTTCTTAAAGGCCTGCTGACTTTTTTTAATCCTAGCTCAACCCTGTGCATTCTGAGCATAAGGATGCCAAACAAAGTCTGTGCTAGACAGTTTTTTTTTTTTTTTTTTAAATTGGGAATTCAGGGATTCTGGATGCAGTGAGAGAATGCAGCAGCCCCTGCCAGTGCTGCAGCGAGAGGCTGGGTCTGACCCGTGCCCTGAGCAGGGGCTGGGTCAGAGCCAGCCCAGAGTCTGTGTGTGCCCCTGGCATGAGTGGGGCTCTGGAGGCTGCGCTGGAGTCCTGGGAATTTCAGACTTTGGTGCTGCCAGACTGACTCCCAGGAGAGCCCTGCATTCACCTGGGGCCATGGAGAGGGCTTCCAAAATTGATGGATAGCACTGTGCAGTTGATTGGAAGTGTGATGTCACTGGGTGAAAGAGCAAGATGGAAGTTTTAGGATGGAGGTTGGTCCTTCCTTCTCCACCTTTTCCTTCCTTCTCCACCTTTTCCTTCCTTCTTCACCTTTTCCTTCCTTCTTCTTCCTCCTTCTCCATGGGTTTGGGTGGTATTTTGTAACTGGACAGAAAAGTCCACATTGTGGACTTTGAGTGATTYGYCATTGGGTTAAAAGTGAAAATTATTYAGGTGTCATTTCTTAATTGTRTAGTTTAGCCTTAGAAGACCTTGKAACAAGAGAGAGTWAGCCATTTTGTGCCTTGTTAGTGAAATACTGCAGACCTCACTGCTGTGAGACTGTGACATAGATAAGAAAAAATAAACATCTAAGCCTGAAGGTGAACTATTGTCTCAARTGCCCTCAATCCACAGAGGCAGAAGAAAGAAGCYGAAAACCAGCAGGTGTGGAACCTGGCACAAGGAGCCACATTGCCACAATCCCTCAGCAGARGCTCACCCAGGATGGGTGAAGGGGTTTAGGGTAACCCTGGAACACCCTGGGCCAGGCTTGGTGCTGAGTGTTTGGGTTCCCTCATGTTSCCTTCTGCTGCTGAGGAGCCAGGGGCAGGGCTGGCAGCCTGGCACAGCACAACTGTAGGAGCATCAAGAATAGAAAATAGGATAGAAAATGTTCTAATCTCCCACAAATGGTGTCATGGAGAGAGAAAAACCATGCAGGGGTGTGCAGGGAAGKACAGTGGCAATGACAGCTCCTGGTGGTGCTGCAGGCTGGGACCACAAGAGCAGCCATCAGAACAGCACTCAGCATTTTCCTTGTGGTATTTGGGGATGTGGAAGGCTACAGAGAGCCCTTTACCAGTGGGTAAAACTGTTCAAAGTGGAGAGTGGCTGCAGGTATTTGCTGGTTTATGGTTTTTCTGTGTGCTGCCAGTGTGAGCACAGCAGGTGAGGGGCTGCCTCTCGAGGCTCTGGGACAGCTCCAGGGAGGGAAAGGAAGCTGCCTCTCTCCTCCCATTCCAGCTTCTGTGCAGAGATTGTTCAGAAGCAGGACTATMGATGTTTGCCAAGAAAAGGAGTTAATTTTTGGGAATCTTTCTGTGCTGTGGAAGGCAGAGCCAGGAAAGCTGGCTGAGCRTCAGCGAATCGTGCCCAGCAGTTGGTGGGATGCAGCACAGAGATGCTGAGGTGACAAGTGCTTTGCAAGTTGAGTGCACTAATATGTTCTGGAAGGGATATCTGCAATACAAAGGAAATTTGAACAGCAAATAAGCCAAAGTTTACAGAAGTGTCTTCAACTCTGTGCAGGAGCAGTGCTGAAACTTAAGGAACAGGGAGCACAGATTATAGAAGTGCATAAACTGTGAAAAAACACAGCACAGCAATTTTTATTTAATTGCAGGGTATAAAATTGACCCCTCTGTAYCTGGGCTTTCTGCTCTTTACAAATCCTTTCCTTCCAGTTTAAGCTCTGCTATCCAGCTCAGCCAGTGGCTCAGATGGGGCGTGAATATTGTGAGTACCATGGGATTTACACTGCTCCATATATTGTTTCTATAAACCCTTAAATGCTAAATCACTGCAATGCTAAAGACTGTAAAAAGCCATATAATAAGCACAGCTTTCAGTTATTTACCATACTACTAAAAATATTTTTAAATGTCACTGGAACCAGCTATAAAACTTTGTGGTACTAATTTAATGGTGTGATAAAATCACCAATATATATGTTGGGTCGTAGAGATAGAATTGAGGAGGGACAGATTTTGTGCAGGATATTTTTTAATGGCTGCTGGTCTTGGACTTGTAAATCTTGTACTGAATTATGAAAATCAGGACTGCAGCACAGTGTTGGCATTCACACTTTATGTGACAAAGGCAGCTACAGCAGACACTGTGTGGCTGTGAATAAGGAGTTACACTCTCACCACAGAGTGAACCTGCTGYTGCTGCAAGTAGAAAAATACAATCTTCAAAAGCAGAGCTCATTCCTGGCCGTCATGGTGTCTGCTTATCGGGGAGAGGAGGTTGCTGTGGGGTGAGACAAAGCTCCTTTTGTGTGGGGCCTTGGCAGTGGCCCTGACCCGCGGCCCGTGACTCAGGGGAGAGCGAAGCCATCCTGCGGCCCGGCTGCCCCGGTGCCAGAGGCCTCTGCGCTCGGTGCGGCTCCCGAGAGGCTGCTCCTGCCGCTCCCAGCGGCTCTCTGCACTCGAGAACCCTCCCCGGAGCCTGGGGGCACGAGGAGAGCTCGGACCRTGCAGAGCAGGGCAGGATGGGCAGCTCCCAGCCCAGCCCTGCCCACAAACCTGCTCTGGGGAGGATTTCCCTGCAGCTGGGCTCCGTTGGAGCCGGTTCGCAGCATGGCTGCAGCGCAAGGGAGTGTGACTCCTCCCCGCGTGGAGAATTTCACRTTTGGTTCATAATCACATAAAGATCTGCCCTGAGATGTGCTTAGTGGTGCCTGAGGATTTATGTCCTGCCCACTTCCCCGGACAGTGGGCACAGATCTGTCTCAGGTAACAAATGAGTGTGTGGCMAGCTCAGAGAGGATTTCTTCATTCTCACCCCGTTGGATGATGCTTTGTAATATACAGCCACAGCACAACTCTGCAAATAACTCATGCTAGCTGTGCTTGTGCCTCTAGATGCCGTGTAATTTAAAGGATAATTAGGGCTCAAATTTCAGCAGAAGATGAATGGTGCAATAATGTCACCTTGTACCTGTAGAGCAGCTTTCATCTTGGAGCCATCCTGCTTGCTCAGGGAAGGATGCTCACAAATAAATGTGACTTTTGTCCTGCTGGGAACAGGCAGCCAGGCTCACAGGTGCACAGCTATCTCTTCTTCCTGTAAATGGAAGATTTAATAGTCCTGCTGGGGACTAATCTCTACTTCCTCATGTAAATATTTAGTTTAATTAATTTTGATAAATATTTAAAGCAGACATGAKTCTTAACCTTCATAAGAAAATGTCCATATATTTACTTACTATCACAATGATACTTTTTTCCTGCTACCTATTAAAAAAAAGATTAATGAGAGAGAGCACAGTCCATTGACTTCTGCTGAATCCTGTGCTCTCAGTCAGCTGGAAAAGGATTTGTCTCAGCTGATTTTCTCGAGGCAGGATTCTCTTTGTAACTGAGGAAGAAGCAGGCAGTTCTGGGGTGCTGTTCTTTCCCTTGGGTAGGCATTTGACACAGATCAGACAGTGCTGGAAATGAAGAAGTTTTGCTCAATTTGCCATCAAGATATTTAGTTGAAAATCCTCCTTGATACCTAAAAGTTATCAATAGACGTATATTTTGGAGATGAATGCACTACTACTGAGAGTACAAATGCTATGAACACTTTAAATGCAGTGAACTTTACTCCTGTGAGCAGTTCTGCAGTAGTGAATACAAAGTTTTATTCATTTATTTTTGTGCACATGAGCTCCGCTTGGTTCCAAAGCTGAGTTTCATGTGGCTCAGGGTAGAAGGACAGATTTTTGTTTATACTTAGCTCTATTTCCTRCACCACATTCACTCTGAGAGGCCTGAGGTGTTCACTCCTGGGCCCCCTTCAGAGCAGAGAACAAGTGCAATGGAGTTTTGGAGCAGGGCTGCCAATGGAGGGGCAGCAGCTGGAAATGGCTCTTCAGGCTGTGGTTCACCTGCAGGGGAGCCCTGCCTGCCCCGGGCCATCAGCCACTTCATCAGTGCCATTTCCAGCTCTGCCARACACCCTGCCCTCGCCTGGGCAACGCCCTGCTCCGGGGGCCCTGCTTCCTGCATGATGAATTCTAGAATTAATTTATAATGTATTTATCACTTAGTTTGCTTGTCTGTCCTGAAAAGTGGGAAATGCTGCTGAGAGCTCTCCTCTTTATCACTGGTGCATGAGCAGCTGCTTCTTGCTAATTTCTTTGTGACATTTTAGCCTTTTAAGGTGGTGGGACATTTAATGTCAGAGATATTTATGAACAAAAAATCTGCTTTTTTATTTATAGATCTACAACTCAATAAAAGAATGGATTTTCTAGGGCAGATTTCTGGACTGTGGAGGTTCTAGGTACCATAAGTCATGGCTAGCACTTACTCTTGTTGCTTTGGTGGCACTGCTTGAGAAGCTTTTGTCAGGATAGCTGTGCTGAGTCCAGTGAGAGCTTCTTGATTTGCATTAGGGAGCCCCAGTCACCCCACCAAGCAAGGTGCCCTGGTTTCAGAGTAACCAAAATGTGGAGTTTCCCACCTGCAGTACCAGCATTGAGCATGGATATTAAAACATGCAGCTCTTTTTAGAAGAATTGTTGCAATATTGATGATGAGTTCTGACCCCCTCAGGGTCATTGCTTTCAAACAACCCTTTGTCCTGTCTGGAAGTAACCTTGATTTTTGAAAGAGTATCTTTTTTGCCAGTTTTTTCTCAGAAAAATCGGAACAAAACAACAAACACCATCCACTCAAACACATCTTGGATGAGCTGAGCACTGAGTGCATCTCAGCATCCCTTGTGCAGAACAGGTTCTTGCATAGATTGCAGTTCACACCATCAGGAACTGGTGTGTGAGGCTTTATATGCAGAAATAGATGTCAGCTCTAGCTTTCAGTTCTTTCTTCAGCTCTTTGACAATATTAGAAGTTAGGAAATCAGTTTTATTATTCAATAAACCCTAATTTAAGTCAGGCTTTTGCTTTACTACTATGCATTTCTAGAAGCTGGAGAAAACCTTCCCCCAGAGATGGAGCAAGATTCTAGGAAGGGAGCTGCCAAAGAGGAGAAAAAGGCTGCCCCTCTGTGGCATCATGGAAATTTGAAGGGATTTTCCTGTTGGAAGCTCTCATTTGCCATTTGCAGTAAATTATAGTAACCTCCTTTCTCTGTCACAAGCAAGAATGGATTTGCTCCTGGCCATAGGTCCTGGCTCAGGGAGTGACCTTCTTAATTTATTCATCGTGAAGTGTGCAGAATTCATGCTGTAAGAGCTGAAATGACCAGAATAAACCATTTCCCCCCAGAGAAATGTGTGTGCTCCGTGTTGCAGAAGGAAAATGCAGGCACATTCCAGAGCCAATGGACACACAGGTGCCTTATTTAATATTAAAAAGTGCTCAATTAACTGTTTTCCATTTAAACAACTGCTAGAGAGGGCAACATTAATATTACATGTACTTCTTCTCTTTTATTTATCTATTACCTAAACAGCGGATTAAAAAGTATAGAATTGCAGATAACAAAGCTTGAGTTTTGTGATAAAAATACAGCAAGTGCCTTGTTATACAGTGGGGAACTACAGCAGCCAGGCAGGAAGGAAGAGGCTCTGAAGGTGAAAATACAATGGAGTTGTTTTCACTTTTCATCTTTAACCTTGGCAGGGGGTGTTGGCTTTGGAATCTTTTGAAGCACTGTGGGACAGGCCTCATTAATTCCAGCCCCTTAATTTTCAGAATACCAAGGAAGTAGAATGAAAAAGTAAAATGAGCACAAAAGAAACTTAAAAAGGATTATAAACAGATTACAGGCCAATTTCATCTTCAGAAGAGCACCTCTAATGTGTCTAAACTGGGAGCTGAAGAGGTTGATTAATGAATGTAGAACCATTTCTAGATGAGCATTTATTTCAAATGCTTCAGGCTTAATTCTTATTTATGTAAAGCCAATTTAGGACACTTTGCAGGTCATTTATGTCCAAATCTTACACCACAGAAGGCCTAAGAAAAAAGTCTTTCAATAGGGAATAAAAAGAGCTATATTTTAAATCATAAGTGACTGTATTTCTGATGTGCAGAGAGTGTCAAAATGGAATTCTATGTGTGCCAAATCTGAGTTGTGATTTGAAGGATGATGGTAGAAAAAACAAAGACTTAAGAAAATTTTTCCTCCTTTCAGAAGTGGTTGAGAAGAATATCAATAATAAAGAGAATAATAAAACATGCAAATAATAAAATGTTCTTTGCCTGTCTCTGCTCACACCCTGGTCTGAGCCCTATTTTGATGGCTCAGAATTTAGGCTGGAATGTGAGTGGGACTGGCTTTGAACTGGATGGGCTGGCACCCATAGCCTAGGGGAGCTCTTCCACCAGGAATGGTGTAAATCAGATAAGGACCCTCATCAGAAATGGTGTAAATATTGTGTAAAAATCGTGTAAATCAGATAAGGACCTGCTGAGGACAGGGCTGGAATTCTGCTCCAAAGCCTTCAGTGCTGATTTGAGTGAAGAGAGCAGGAGGCAACAAGTGAGGAAACAAGGCCAGCCCAGGGCTGAGTTTTAGTGCTTGCAACACCACTGGCTGTGTCCAAGAGAGAGGAAGGTTCATATCCCCTTGGTGTTTCCTGTGTATGCTCCCAATTCCCGAAGCTTGAGTCTTCTGGCAGATCAAGGGTGAAGGATGGATACAGCTCAAGTGCAATTTTTCCTGTGAATCCGTAAAAGTTTTCAGTATACATATTCAAATTTTGACCTGGCTGCTTGTGGAGTATGGTGATTCCTGCCTATGTGCTCCGTTATTCCTAGGAAGTCAAAGAATTCCTAAGAATCCAAACAAACCCAACCAGCTCCTCCACTGGAGGAGTGCAGGTTACATCATGCAGAACTGCACATGCCAGCTGGTACCACGTGGTAATTTCCTTTCCTTTACTCTCAGGGCAATTAGTGACTTTACTCCTCAAATTCTCTTGAAGGTCAAAGCTGTGCAACCTGAGCACATGTGAAAGCTGAGATGCTGGTGGTAGTAATGTTAAACATATTCTGAAGTAGGACATGTGCTCTCTATTTTTAGCTGTAATCTTGGCTGAGTGGCAGAGTTAATGCACTGGTTAGAATTTGAATAAAACATGAGCCTTGTGCTATGAGAACAATAATTTAGCTGTAATCTGATGCAGGAGGTAAGGAGTGGTGATTTTCTCTGGAGAGGCAGTAAGTCACTGTGTACCCCAGTAAACAAGTGTGAATGGTGGTCATGATGGACTCCTTGAGCCTCGTGCTGGAATCACAAAGAAGGATGGCAGGGTACACCTGTCCCTGTGTCTTGGAGAACATTTGCAGCTGGGAAGGGATGCAAAGGGATGAAGCATCCATCAGTAAATAAAACGTGCTTATTTCAGAAAAGTAACTGAGAATATTTGTTTGTATCTTTATGGAAGGATTGCTCTCAGGAGACAAAATTGTTGTGTTTGTAACAGACTCAGATTCCTTGATTGTGTAAATTTTGTTTTATCCCAGTGAAAGCAGTGACTTGCCTGCATTCATTTCTCATGGATTGTCCTGGCAAAAGCAAATGGAAAGCCAAACATAATTGAACAATGGCAGACCTGCAAGATAGGCACTGAAATGAGAGCAGTGATRAGAACTCTGTGTTTAGCTGGCTAGACTCTAATTTTGGGGTAAGGATCACCCTAAATCCACAAGCTGCCTCACAATCTCCCCTAACACTTCATATTAATGTTTCTTACAATTAATAAGGGAATTAGCAGTTAGAATTTTGGGGAGGTGTGCAATATAACCATTTATATTCTTACAGAACCCTTAACAAATTATTAGAGCTCACATGACAGTTGCTTTATATGCAAACAACTTGTATAAGCTTCTCTCTAAACCAGAATTTTAAATAAATTTCATGTCTATGGTGGGTTTGCTCTAAAATGAACTCTTGAAATTCTGGCCTCAGGTTCTTCRTTCCTGCCAAATCCCCAGTCCATTTGGAGGTCTCACTTTGTTTCCAGGCAGCAGTTGCTGCAAGGCACTGGTGGAAGTCTCTGCCAGCCCTGAATGGTCCCAAAGAGACAGAGAAAGGAGAGCCTGAAGACCCAAAGAGAAATTAATCTGAGCAGTTGGGTCAGTACATGCAGTTGTGGCTGAGGCTTGCCTGGGTGTGAGCTGAGCTCAGCTTCTTTCATGGCTCATTTAATGTGGCAATGATGGAGTAAAGGTGAGGTGAAAACATCCTTGGCTGGGAGTGCAAAAGCGAGATACCACTCCACTTCTCTTGACTCTTGGGCAAGAGAGAAAAAGTCCAGGTTTCTCCCCAGCTGAGGGGTTCAGTCAGGTCTATTGCTTCTGTCTTTAAAATTCTCAAATATTTTTATTTTACTGTATGCATATCATTCCTCTGAACTTGTTATAAACATGACAGGGTTTAAGCTGAGTTTGACTGAAATTTATCTTCAAAATATTTTGATCAAATTAAATAAATAGAAGTAGCATGACATATTTATTCAGTCTTTGAAAAAAATCCTGTTTTGTTTCTGCTTTTTAATAGAATAATATAAAAGAAGGACAGTTCTAAATTCATGGTAGAAGACAGTTACAACAAAAGTTAGAAGTTAAACTGTTTTCAGCGTCCTTTCAGGGTATTTTGTCAATGGCAGAGGGATAGTATGATATATAATAAAAAATAACATTGTATTTGACTAACTGGCCTGTGTAACATTCAGAACCTGTGGGCTGTGGCGTACATGAAGCTGTAACTGTGAGTTCTGTTGCTTGTGTTACCCTATTGTCCTTATTGGAATTTCTACCTGTTTCTCTCAGGCAGTGCTGGGGGAACTGTGAATTTCAGATCACAGAAAGCAAGGATGGAATTCAAGCAATGAAGGAAACATGGTCTTAGTGATATTTAAATAAACATAGACTGAATTTGGTGAGGGGGGGTTTATTGGCAGGTGTGGTTCTGCTCCTCTTTGCAGGACAGGCACAGAGCCTGAGCTGATGCTGGGTGAGATGGCCCCAGGGCAGTGCCCAGAGTGCTCCTGGCTGCAGTTCTGTGCTTGGGYGCATCTCTGCACCTGAGTGGTTCTAGAGAGGACCCTCAGGCTGGGGTTCTGTGCAGGGCCCAGCYCAGCAGAGCCTGGTTTCCTCTCATGAACTCCATGCCCATCTCCAGGGTGGTGGTGATGGACWCCCCTGGTGTCCCCCAGGGCTTGGTGGGTCCTTCAGGCTGCTCCTGGACACTTCAGGTCAGCCTGCTGGAGTTTCAGCCATTCCTCTTTCCACGTCAGTGGAATTGGGTCCAGCCATCTGTCAGGGCTGGAGCCAAATTGCTTCATTAAGACTTAAGAGAAGTAAGAATCTCATTTGTTAATAGACTGGATGGAAGTCTGATCTGAGGCTGGAGGTGCTGCAGTGTGAGGAGATGCCTTACTCTGCATTTATTTTAAGAGTAAGATTTTAGTTTTCTAATAGAATAGATTTCCACAGGCAAGAAAATTATTTTAGTCCTCTCYTTCTGAGCTGTCCTATCTATTCTCCTCAAAACGTATGTTCCTCTTTCTTTTTTTTTTTTGTTTGTTTTTCAGGATGCAGGGAAAAAAGGCATTTAAAAATGTACTGCCCTCAGGTTTTTACCAAAATCAAAATTAAGGGGAAAAACTTGAGTGGAAGGTTTTTGTTTGGTTCAAAGTGGRATGAGAATGGCCAAGGGCTGTCTGGAGCAGACAGAATAAATTTTATGCAGGTAAAAAGGTGAAACCAAACTTTGGTACTTTCTGCTCTCCACGGCTATGATGACAGAAACCTCATTTTGAGAACTCATTTGAAGAGGCTGATTACTTCCAAAGCCTTGGCTCCTCTATGAATTCATTAAGTGATACTTTGGCAATTTGAAAAGTTCAGGAAAATGACTACTAATCAACAAAGTTGTTGAATTATTCAGTTACCTCCAGAGATGAGGGTTGTGTTCCCCATGTGCTGGAAGGAGCCCCTGGGGAGTGGGGGAAAGCTCACAGAGGCCAGGAGGGAGGAAGGGCCATTTCCATCCCGGGTTAAGCTCTGAAATGAGCAGGACCGAGGAAAGCAAAGCATCTGTCCCAGTCTCAAATTGGGAATGAGCCATGAAAACAAAACAAACCTCACTGCTGGGTTGGTCTGCATCCACTTGCAGCCCCTCACTTTATTCCTTTGAAGTTTCCTTTGCATTCTCTTTTATTTTTATGGATTTTTTAAGTGCCAAATCTCAAGAACTCTTCCTCTGACCTTCTAGCATCTCATTCCCCAGAATACAATTCCTTATCTTTGACAACTACATCATGTTCATCTCCTAGAAATTGAGCAGAACAAAAGTCTACCACCTTTAAAATACATGCATGGAAAGAACAAAATCTTCTTATCTGTAAGACTTCTTCAGTTTTTTATTTGTATTTTTAGCTCTTTATTAGAGAGTTGTCTTCCACATAGTGCCACAACCAAACTGCAGTCAAGGAATTATAAGAGGAAAATTATCAGAGCTGTGTCACACGAGGAGCTGCTTTCACTGTGGTGCTGTGCTTCAAAATTCCAAGTTTGCTAATTCAGAACATGCATCTTGGCAAAGTTCAGCTGTTCTTGTCCAGAGCAGCTGCATGGAGGTGCCTCTCTGTGAGATTTGGCTGCAAGAAAAAACCTCCTGCCCAAGGCTGAAGTGTCCAGGAGGTGCTGGGTGTCAGAGGGACAGGGCAAGCCCTGAACCTGCACAGAGTCAGGTGGGCCCCAGTGCAAGGAAAGATGTAAAGGAATACACAGGCAAAAAATCTGTGAAGAGAGAGAGAGGAAGAAGTGTTTAGAAACCAAGAACATCRTGTCAGGTAATATGGAAATGCCAGGAAGGGAGATCAGGGAAAGGAGAGTAATGAAACCAGAAAGTTTCAAGGTTTGTTCAATGTAGAGAGCAGCACAGGTCTGTRCTGAGCTGCTCTGTGAAGGCACAATGTGAAAAGACAGAAAATAACCAAGGGAAACGGTTTATGGCCTAACTTTATGGTGAATTACATAGAGATCATCTGTAAGTACAGCTCAGTGTGGGATAAAGCACAATTCTTCTTTATTGCATCCCCATAACAAATTTCAAACAGCTTTATTAGGTGTCAGATAAACAGCTGTTAAAATAAACTCTGCTCTRTGTCAGATTCCAGCCATGACAGATTTGGACCAGGAGGAGAAGMGTCTGAGGTCCATCAGGAGATGCTCTGAAGTCCACACCTTGAATTACCAGGGTGGAATGGTACCTGGACAAGGGCTTGCAGTGCTGATGTAGCCACATCTCACCTGTACCACATTCACTGGGTTCCTTTTCACTGCAAGACAGCAATAATGTAGATTAGACCATTTTTACAGTGCTCACAGTAGAAAATGGGAATTCTTTGACCATGCAAAGGTAGTGAARTGTAATGTATCTCTAGGGCAACTCTATCTATTCCCTGGAGTTACAGTGAGGAGAATCTGGTGTGCAGTATTTATAATGGCAGCAATTAGTGCTGAAGCACAAATGTTTATAGCAAAATTCACTGCTGCTCATTTTAAACTGTTGTGCAACTTAAACTGTACCAATTTAATTACACAGCAGAAATTWAGTTCTGACACAGTCTCTGGAGATTCTGGCTCTCTCAGTGTGCAGGACCAGCCCCCATCCCTACAGAACTCCCACTGATGTGGGACCTCAGAACATTCAGCGCCTTCCAGGAGCGCCTCAGCTTCTTAGAGCATGGGCTTGTTGCAAGCAATATGATGATGGTGCAATGATAAAACTGATGTAAAATGATTTCTGAATCTGTCTAGTTTTATGTAAGTTTCAAGCAAACAAGTGGGATTTCTCCCCCAGCTGCACTGTTTACACACTGCTGCCCAAACACAACCTTGTAGGATTCCCTGTTAACACCCTGCTATCTTCTGTATCCAGCTGCTCTGGGTAACACTTTAGTACATGCAAATCTCAATGAAGGTCAAAAGTTGAGAGAGATTAAAGAATTAATCTGTTACACTAAGGAGAAAGCTATTTTCCTAGTGGAATAGCTTCCCTGTAAAAGATACCTTTTCTTTGTAACAGCTACATAATCGGCTCCTAGAAAACGTTGGGAAGAGCTGCAGGAACATCTCTGTCTCTTGCTGATGTGCAGATCACTGCAGGGCCATCTCAGTGGCCAGCRTGGCTCTCTCTCCTGTGAGAGAGGCTTTGAATGTCCCTCCCAGTCACAGCTAATAGGTTGCAGGCTAGGTCTGATTAGTGTCCTGCTAAAGGGAGAAATGTTACAGAGCAGACCTAGAGGAACRGTGCAGTCTCTTAGAATGGCATGGAGTGAGATTTCCTGTGGGACTGTGTGAATTAGCCATGTGCAACCAAAGCTTGTGGAGCTGAGCCAAACTACTGCAGCTGAGTGTTCTGTGGACTGTGCTCTTTGAATTTCTGAGCTAAGCAGTGATGTTACTCAAAATTCCACCTTGTTCTGCCCAAAGCAAGAACACGTCTCTTGGTCTGTGTTTGGAGCCCTGTTTCTGTTGCTGTGAGGCTGAGGCTCCAGCCCTGCTGGGCTGCAGGGCAGCACAGTGCTCCTGGCCCCAGGGTCCCATCGGGACCCCTGGCAGCTGCCCTGGGTGGGAGCAGTGACCCAGCTGGGCAGCTCAGCTCTTGCACAGCCGCAGCAGAAYGCCCAGAGCAGCTGCCTGTGCCCCCTGCCTGCTCCTGGAGCCTTTCCTGAGGCAGGGCATCCTCCCAGTGGGATCAGATGGAGCTGGCTGGGCAGTGCTSGCTGCACAGGGAGTCATTGCCCGGGGAGGTTTCCCTCCTGGGAAGTGCTTGCACACAGCTGATGGATTCTCTGGGCAGCGTGGCAGGGACACGGGCTTGGGAGGGGTGAAGGCAGTGAGACTCTTTAAAAAAGCTTTACTTGCCTTTTTCTCTTCCATGGGAACAATGAGTGAAGTCTGTGGAGTGCAGTTAGGAAGAGCTGTGCCCTGAATCCAAGCAGCAGCACCTGCCTCTCTTTGTGCATGGAACATGGAGACCCAAGAGAGTTCCAGCAACTTCAGTCACTTCTCCTATTTCTCTGCACAGGAGAGAACTCCTGAGCTTTTTTTCCTTTGTCCTTTCCAGAGTCTATTGTCAGGGAGGTTTATTTAGCAAAACAATTGACAAATATGCATATCTATTAACTGCCACATCATGTTATGTCTCAGCTGGTCTGTTTTCCTCTGTCAAACTTAATTACAGTCCAGGAGACAATGCAACATGATACAAGTGACAAAAAATGACAGAACATGTCAAAACAAAATGTGTCAGCCTGGAATATCCAGAAGGCAGCTCCTGAAGCAAAGAAGTGATCCCACTCATCCCCCAGCTCCTCTCTCAGCTTCCTCTCCTACACAGATGAGTTCACAGTCCTCAGCTTGACTCACAACGTCTGAAAATTGAAATTGTTTTGTTTCCTGAATGCCTGTCAAATCAGAAGTCACATCCTGCGTATAATTTACTAAATGTCCTCTTTTTTTTTTGGTATATCATTGCTCTATAGGGCAATTCCTGCAGCCTTGTTTGCATCTGGCCTTGTTTGTGGCTCCTCATTCTTGTCTGGCTCAGAGCTCTCTCCATCAAACCATCTCCCCCTGCCAGACATCACATCTGCTCTCCTTGCTCCYGAGCAGCATTAATGAAACACCCACCACTATTCCATTCCTCTGGGCTTCCTTCTTCCTGTCCATGTAGTAAATAATCTGGAATCTGCAAACAGAATCATTTCCATTGGTTTTGGTTGCTGGAGCTGCAGCCATGAGCTGGAGGTTGGAGCCACGTCCTCACTCAGTGCAGGCTGTGGAGGTGTTGGGACCAGCATGAGAAATTTGCTGCTAAATATATTTGAGGGAGGGAAAGATTTTCTTCAATCATGTTAATGGTGTCCTCATGATCAAGAAATATGTGAAACAGGCAGATTCTTCAATAATGAATCTCTCCCTAAGTCAMTTTTGGACTAATTTTGAAAATTCACATTGTTGAGTGAACAGCAATTCAGTCTCTCACATGGACCTGCCTCTGCTGAAGTTTTGATTATGAGATGCTGTATTGTAGAATGACTTCAGGAATTTGTATTTGTTTGAGCTGATGTCATGGATATTTATCAGGATTTCCCTTCAGAAAACAAGAGGTATACTCTCAAAATAATTCAGTACTAGCCAAAATGTGTGGTCCTTCATGACTGAAAGTTCCAGGCTGAGTTCTTTTCTAAAGGGAGGCTTTGTTTCCATACCAGTTACTGATTTGCTGAAGAAGTTTTCCAAGTTTTCCTTGAGCTGAGTTGTGCAGGAGTAAAACTCTTACTATGTGATCATGTAGGTCTGTCTATAAAATCTCTCATCTTGGTTGTTCTCAGCTATTTTGGTGGTTTTCTTTCTGCTTTCCTTTGATGTTTGGTTTGTCCACAGGGCTACATGAGAATATTTTAAAAAYGCTTTTTCTTTTTGGCTTGGAATTGAACCAGACTGACCTTTTTTTTTATTTCAATGCATTAATTTCCTGCATTTTATGTTCTCACTGTCTTAGAAACTGCTTAGGTCTTAACATTTTCTATGGTTATGCACTATTGACCCATTCTGGTATATAATTTTTATATCTTTTTCTTTGTATCTTTTATGTCTTAATTTCACTCCCACAGAACATAAGTCTTCACAGCATTGTCCATAGTCTCCTGTATAACTGGGACAATCTTTTTCTTTCATTAATTTTGTTTTTTTTTTCTTTCACAACCCACCAACGGTTGATAAAACATAATTTTTCTTATGTGAACATTCAGGAATTAATTTCTCTCTCTCCCAGAAGACTGAAGAAATCCATTAAGGTCTTGAAGTCAATGTGAGTCACTTTTATTTTCCTCAAGCAAGGGGAGAAAGGCTGAAGGAAATAAACCAATGTGCTTATATTTTGCAGTGTATGTACGTGGTGGGAGTTTCAGCATAATCAAAAACTCATGAACTGTGTATGATAATCTGGAGAATCTTTTTAGTCCTTTGAAATCCTTCCTGTGGTGTCATGGCTCTAATTCTAGTGTAAATTTAATTTTAAAGTCAGCCTTGCTTTAAGAATTGGGTTGGGCCAGAYGCCCTCCAAAGGGCTTAGCCTGAAGTATTTAATGATTCTTATGTTGGTTTTAAAGTATTCTACAGCATATAAATGCAGGATGTTTTTGTGCCCATCCCAGACCTGCTGATCCCAGGGTTGCTGCTGTGGCAGCTGCTCAGCACAGAGGTCTCAGAGCATGGTTTGGGTTATGCCCCTGGGTTTGACATCTGCATCACCTCAGGCTAATGCCAGTGAACAAACACTAAAAACCAGGGGTTTACTCCCTCACTGAGAGCAACAGTTTGTGGAATTATTTCACAGACACACGGTGAATRCAGGAGAGAAAATGGTCTCTTGTGCATCTGGGATGATTTCTCTGCAAAGTCCAGAATTAATGCTCCATTATCAGAGCTCATGTGGAGTATAAGGGAGGGAAAATCAGCTGCATTCCTTTCTAGAAAGAACAGATATGATTTCAGGGGAATACACCGTGCACTTTYATGAATCTTTGAGCATCCAGACACTGCAGAGGTCAAAGCCCCCTCTGCAGTCAGCTCAGCTACACCAGAGAAATGGTTTCTGTCATTTTTGTGTTCACCACRCTGACTTACATCCTTTTCCCATTGCATTTGCTCTCCTCTTCTCTCCACTTTTCATTTATTCTAAAATATTTTGTCAGACCTAGGAACTGTAAAAATGTAGGGAGCGTGTGGATTCATAAACCTAAATTCTGTAACTTCCTTGGAACTGAATGAATGCATAAGTGAGTATTTGGATAGCTCCTAGAGAATGAATACCATGATGGGACTCTGAGCAGTGAAATCATGATTATTTCTAAGCACTGTCCTCCTCCTTCTCAGTCTCCCAGTGTTTGCTGGGGTCCATCCCTGTGCCCCTCTTTGAGTGAGAAGGTATCTACATGTACGTGTCTCATGTGCAGACAGTGTCCCAGCCCACTTCATGTGAAACAACAATCAGAAATCCAAAAGTTTTTGGAGTTAACTTTCTTTTCCAGTGTAAAACAAAACARACTAAGTATATTCACCACTTTCACTGATTTTAGGTAAAGAGAACTCTCTTTACTAACAAAATAAAGAGAGTTATTAACAACAATATGGTGGCATTTTATTAAGAGAAGTAGAAATTTGATATTTAATATACTTGATAGAGACAAAARTTTAGCAGTATTTTCCACCTGTTGGTGAGTTAGCACCAGGCAGATGGTGCAGTCACATCAGAGGAAACAGAGACTGCTCACAGAAAAGGACTGAGGATCTCAAGGACAGTCAGAGCTTTGCAAGGTGCAGTTTGCTGTGAGCATGTGAGTGCCCCATCTTGGGTCTCAGCTATTCTCTTTTGTGAATGATTTTACTGTCCAGGGAATTCCTGTGCTTCTTTCCAAAGGTGCAGTTCCCTCCTCCAAAGGTCCAGCCCAATTTTCCACCAGTCCAGATTCTCTCCCAGACCTCCACTTCACCCACTAGTGGGGTCTTGACATTTCTCCAAGCAGAATTGTTTGGGGTTTTTCCCCACAGAGTGATATTCTCCTCCCAGGCAACCTTGTTCTTGTCTTGGAAGGCTCTGGTCATAATCCTGTTTTTTTTTTCCTGTAATGACTTGATATTTTCTCTCCTGATCTCTTTCCAATACCTAAGGCTCTGTTTTTCTTCCAAAAATGTTCTTGCCTTCTCTTGTAAATCTGTGATTATCTGGCTTGTCATATTCCTGAAATAAACCATTAGCTTGTAGCTGAAGAAGAGAGATGATCTAAGGAATTGGGAAACCCTGAAGTATCACCTTGAAAGTGCCATTACCACAGGCCAGTTTGTGATGTGAAGAAAGAGCTTAAAATGACAGTTATGAAACTCCCTTAAAAGACAGAGCATAATMCCATCAGTGACATTGACCATGGAAAAGAATTAAATAAGTCTATTATCAAATTTCTTTTTATTGCAACCCCTATAGGAATCCATAAGAAAYATAGTGCTGATTTTTAATTGATGAAATCTAATAAGGACTGTAAAAATATAAAGGAATCATTGGAATTGTGTATTCATTTTATGTTCTTTGAAGAAGCACCTACTATGAATTTAAAGCTTAATTTTTCCCAGGGTAGGGAAAAAAGAGAATTTTGAAGGACAGCTTTGATGTAAGTTTTCCACAGTGCCTTGCTATTAGTCCTACATCAGCTCTTAGAGTGAGATGTAATGATAGTTCTCTTTTGAGACAGAAATTAGTTTGCTTTTTCAGTGGGTTTGTTGTCATGGTTGCCTCCATGATGTGAAATGTAGAACTTATAAAGGGAATCAGAAGCACTTCAGGCAGAGCTCCATGGTGTCAGTATTGATGCAGCAACCTTTATGTAAAGAATAAACTTTTGCTTAAATAGGATTTAGGGCTTGATGTAAGAATTGCTGGATGAAATTTTTAATTGCTGGATATAATTTACCTATACATACATATATATATATATATATATATGTATGTAATAAGTGGGCCTGATTAGGGAACAATGGTGTTTGTACCCTTCAGATGTGTGGGGATCCACAGCTGGGGTGGAGTCTGATGAAAATCAAACCCACTTGCAGGAAACCAACCCACCAACCTGCCAGGATGCCTCAGACATTTCTGTTGCACAAGCTGTCTGTAACAAAGCTGATCAGTGTTCTTTGATTTGCATTCTCTTTCCACACTGTGAGCTGGAGCTGAGCTTATAGACAATTTTGGAAGTGGTAGTGGAAAGAGAAAAGAAAAAAGAAAGCCAAGCCTTTGAGGGGTGCAGGCTGCAAAAATTAGAAAGTAGATATTGTCCTTCAGAAGTACACTTTGTTTTGGCTCTGTGTTTTCRGGTTTTGCTCTCCTGATTTAGAATCCCTTTTTCTGTGAGTCATACCAGTAGATTCTTTCCTGAGAATACTTGGAGTCCCTGTGACTAAAAGATCAATAACAGAGAAAATCACTCCTGTTTGTTTTGCTTTTAATGTGCCTTGCAGCCCCTAAAAGTCAAAGRACCACATCAGTCCCTCTCTTCCAGTCCCCTTCTTCTTTTTACCTTCATGCACATGCCAGTTTTATTCCTATCTTACTTGGCTCCTCTGTATCTGTTGCATGAGGTCCTGTTCTGTTTAATCTGTTTAATTTGAAGTGTTCAGAAGAAACGTGGCGTTGGGACCAATTTGGGATATGACAAAACTGTCAACGTTTTCTTTGGACAGAAACAGCCTGAGAGGCAGAGAGAGCTCAGGAACAGGGGGCARTGAAGCTGCCACTGTCCTGCAGGTGTGACAATGTCCCCTCCTCCTGTGGCAGAGCCCGGCAGGCTCTGTCTCCTGGCACTGCCCTCCAGGAGGAGCCCAGGCTCTCTCTGAGTGATTCTGCTCCTGATCCACTCAGCTCAGCTCCTGACTGCAGCTCCAGTAGTGACACAGACATTTCCTGGTGCTCTCTGAATGCCCTGGGGTGGGGAGGTTTGCTCTGTTCCTCACCTTGTGCTGCAGARCTCGGCAGCAGCAGCTCCTCAATACAGACACTGTGCTTAGGAATTTTTGCTCTTTCATTGTGACAGAGAGATGGGGGTAATTGCAGGTTTATGGTTTTGTTTTTATGGATATGAAATTAGTCTGGGATGTCTTTGATATATGAACTTGGTTTGCCCTCTAGGATACAGATTTTCCTCAGCCTGCTAGTGCAGAGTTATGCCATTCTGAGGGACAGCAGCCTGAAACACTGAATGAACCAAATCACTCTCTGTAGACATCTCAAATTGCACTGTAAGAGTGGCTTTACTTGCTCTCCAGGTATTTCTCTTAGACACCATCTCTTTTGCTGTTTCTCCCCACAGGGTCATCATCAGTTTTCTTACAATACCTAAAAGCCATCAAGAAAACACAATGTTTGTAGGATTATATGAGAGTCTTTATATTAATAGACAGTTCTATTGAATGTACTTCAGAGAAGAAGGAATTAAAATGCCTCCTTGCATCACATCATCTTCTGCCCCTCCTCAGTGCTGCTCCCAGGCAGGTTCTCCCATCCTTGCAGCACATTTCCCTCTGCCCTGTGTAGTTCATTAAAACTGTGCAAATGAATCTGTAAGTGTAATGAAGGCTCTGAAGCTTTGTATAAGGAATTAAGGTCAATTATCGAGGTGGGCATTGTGTCATGTAAGTGTTGGAGAAATTTAGTCACAGACTAAATGTATTTCAGATTTGACAACACACAGCTGTTGGCAGGGGGTTTTCCTTCCCTCCACATTTTCTTTCGTGGTGTAAGAATGTGCAGAATGGGCTTTTCACTGCTGGTGGGCAAAGCTTTTGATGGTCAGAAGCTATTCCAGTCCTTTGAAATGCACTGCTAATGGATTGAAGCAAAGAGCCTGATTTCTCAGGCAGTGTTTAAACCTTGAGGCTACACAGCAGTCTTCCTTTCTCTGCTGTTAAAGATTTTATGTGTTTCTCTTTTCCCTTTTGTCTTGTCTGTTCAGGTTGTTCTTTGCTGTCAAAGCCTTCCTTTATCAAATCCCAGCCCTGTACCTGGTTATCAGTCCAGTCTTCAAAGCACCTCAATTGCAGTAGGCTGTGCTTGGTTCTCCTGTTGGCTGTGCACAGGGTCTCCACCAAAGGAATGGGAGAGTCTTATCTGGGAGAAGGGAATGCTATTCTGGGATGAGTGTGGGAGACTGCAGCTCTGTGGGTGTGCTCCATGGGTTATTTTTACAGTATCTGCCCCAAGTATCTAGCTGTCAGACAGTGCTTCAGCAGTTAGTAAAACACCTGCAATAAAACCTATGAAAAGTTATCAAAATTCTTACCATGAGCTTGGCAATCAAATGAAGATATGTGGGCTGACATGTGCCCCCAAACCAATCCTTAAACTCTGCCAAACCTGGACAGCTCACATCCTCTCCTATTGCTTCTTGGTGCTTTTCCTCAGTGAGGWTGCAATTAAGATACAAAAGGTGTTAAGGTCTCATCGGTTCAATATTTCAAGTTCTTGGAAAGAAAAGTAAACAACATAGAGATTATACAAAACCTYACAACTCTGTTCCACTCCTACATGACATCATCCTGTTTCTTCCATCTGCCAGCAGGAGCCCTGAAGATAAAGTGCTGTGTGTTAGCCAGAGGACCACYGAGCCCTGATAACCCCTTGTGCTCTGAGCTGTGGCCATGCTCAAAGGCCAAGCCCCCTCACATGGGAGAGCTTCACCTCATGATGTGGTGATTCCTACACAGAAAAAAATATTCCAAATTTTTAAGCTTTATGCATTTAATTAAGGTGCTGGCTTCTGTCCTCTGTGTTTTCTATCTCAGAGCAGCAATGATGCYGCCTCACAGCCCTGCAGTACACCACAGATATTTCATGTCCAGGGCTTCTCAACATAGAAGCACAGTGTTCCAAAAGGCTTGCTCACAGTCATACTTTATCAGACAGAATTATGCAATGCTATATTAAATATTTCAGAAGAAATTAGAAGTTAATTCAGTGGCACTGATCATCTCCTTGTTCTGTTTGTGATTAAGGAGATGCTGTCAAAGTGGGTAAGTTAGAAATTAACTTAGCTTGACAACTGTCTCATTTAGTAGCTCTTTTTTTGAATATTCTGCTCCTACTTCCTTGACCTCTAATTCAAAGCAAAGCCAAAATACAAATCCAGTGACAACAGCTTCCTCCTTGGTTGGGTTTCCAGCAGCCCTTCCCAGAAATGCAAGCTGCCTGCTGGTGACACATCAGGAAACAAGGTTTGCAGGAGCTTGTTTGCCTCTTAATTTTCCTTGACTGCTCTATAGACTGCTGCCCCTTGTCCTCAGATGGAGGCTGCTGGCAGCAGGGCCAGCCTGGCAGGCTGCTTGCACACCCGGGCTGTTTGTTTGCACACCCGGGCTGTTTGCACACCCGGGCTGTTTGCACACCCAGGCTGTTTGCCCATCTGGGCTGTTTGCTCACCCAGGCTGTTTGGACACACAGATGTTTGCCTGTCCAGGCTGTGTGACCATCCAGGCTGTTTGCCCGTCCAGGCTGTTTGCACACTCAACTCTTTGCACACCCAGCTCCTCTGCAGTGCCATCCTCTGGGCCCTGCCCCTGTCTGGGTCAGGAGTGGCTCCTGCTGCAGAGGCTGGCTCAGCATGCAGGGCAGAGTGGATGAAGATCCAGGGAGRGACACTAGCTGTAGATATTACTTCTGGTCCTTTTAATTCCTCAGTGTCCTCTCTCCTGGAGGAAAGTGAACAAATCCATCACTGGAAGCTGTGAGTGACTCAGCCAGGTTCACAGGAGGAGCCCAGGAGAAGAAATTGCTCTGCTTATAATCAAAGCTACTAAAACTAGCTGGCCTTTACTTAGTGTCTCCTAAAATACAGCTGTCACAGTCTGCAATGGGAGGGGGAAAGGGTCCTGATACAGAAAATGCTGAGAGGTCAGATAAAGGTGCTCACGTGGAGGGTACATGGCACATTCAGAGCCCTACAGCTCACAGTCACTGGAGACAGGACATAAAAGCTGAGTGGTGTTTGTTATTCTCTCTCATGCTGGCAGTAATTGTGATGGGAATTATCAGTGACACTGAGCTAAACCTCTCCTCCTGCAGTCTTGTGGGCTGTAATCTTGCTCTCTGCTTAGAATGCTGYAAGGAGCTGAGGCACACATGGGAGGAGGGCAAGGAGGAAATCCTTCCTCTGAGAGGGGAACCTGGAGCACCAAAGCCAGCACTGGCAGTGCATTCTTCATCTTCTTTTTTGCAAATACAGCAAGGCTTAGCTTGGGGCTTCTTATGGTAACCTGTATGAATTGCATTGAGCTATAAAAGCTAATAAAAGTTGAGATAATGATACAAAGCCATGGGTGAATCTCAGGCTCCATCTTCTCCCAGAAAGAGACACTAACAGCAGCTGAGGCATGGCCATGGCTGTACTTTTCTCCYCTCTATACACTGTTGATAATACAGCCTTTGCTTCCTACTATTTTTCCCACTGGCAGTGATTGCTATGTAGCAGCCAGCACCATYTTCCCCATGAGTATAAAAGCTAGCTCTTTTTTCCCCCTAAGATGATAAGCTCAAGAGGTGTCCTTTAAAGCAAACTAACAGTTAACTGTGCAATTGCTGTGCAGTATTCAGTTGGCATTTTCAGTGTCAAGCTAACACCAAATGTTATTAAATGGAGGTGGAGAGGGCAAGAACTTCTCCTCTGGACTCTCAAAGAATGTTCTGCCTCCCTTGCACTGTGTGTACAATAAAAACCATGAAATCCAGTAAGTGCTAAACCCACAATTTTTACAGATTTGTGTGCCATGGCTTATTTGCATGGGAAAATGGTTTTGCTTTTTCTGTCCCAGTCCTGGAACTAGGCCACAGCAGAGCTGTGGTGGTCTGGGCGCTGGGAGCTCTGCCTTTCTCTATTCATTTGGGAATGAACAGTAAWTTTCCCCACGCAGAATTTGTTTCACCCAGGACAGTAGCTGGCAAGCAGTGTTCCTGTCTTTACCTCCAACCATGAACTTTCTGATTCCATTTGCTCCTGTTGTTCCCCTGGCTGTGGGGGCCAGACTGAGCTGATTGCCTCTCATCCCTGCCCCACTGCTGTTTCAAAGCCATGCCAAACACTCAGACAAAGAAATGCCAAGAGCTGCAGATCAACCAGAGCAAGAAGTTCCAAATAATTRCACCCTAGACTGGAAGGCAATATTTGTGTGGGCTGTGTGGAGAGGGGAATGTGTGTCCAGGGAAAAGAATGAAACCRAGGGGAAATGATTGGGGTTTGTTGTGCCTTCTACTTGTCACGTGTGTTGCWGTGAGGAAATGGGAGCAAGCTAAAGCTAAAATGTGAGGTGCATTCAGCTGCTTTCCAAGCCAGCAAGAATTTTGCCTGTGTTTTTGCAAAATTGTGTACAACATCTTGAGACAGATCAGATTAGATCAATAGGACATTGCAAATGGCAGGATTTATGGTGMCTGAAGTACCTTTGGTGGAGAGAATTTTCTAGACTGGACATGGCTGTTGTATTTACATCAGTGAGGTCCCCCAGAAGCTGCTGTCAGGAGAACAGAGGGCTGGGCACTTGTCCTGCTTGTGTCCTCCAACCCTCTGATGGCAGCAGAATTACTGTACTTTATGGGAAAACTTTGAAGTGAAAAACTTTAGTTCTATATTTTTCACTTCTTTGTTGCTACCTCTGCAGTTTCACCTGTCTTATAAATTATGCACTGTTTGCCCTCTTGAAATTGTCTGGTTTCTGAGTTTTATGCTTTCCAAAGGTTTTTTCTTTCTGCACTGCTTTAGATGACTTTGTATGGTACATGACTCTGAGTGCTATTTATGGGGGTTTGATTTATTGCCTTACCCTCTCAAATCTAGCCAATCTATTTATGTATTTTGTTTTGCTCAGAACCACATTTCCCCCATAAGCTAGTCTGACTTGGTTTTGAGAGTCCTTTCTAGAAAAGACCTGCCTCATGTACAGACTCCAGTACTTTTGAAAAAGTGAAAMACCAACTCAGCCAAACTGATCTTTCTTACATAATTTTTCTCCTTTCRCTATTTCAAATAGCATTAGAGCACTGCTCCGTTCTGGTGTCAAGATTGATTTCCCTGAGCTCTAAGAGGTGTGTGCTGTAAGAGTAGATGTGCTCAGATGCTGTACAACAGATGGGCACTGTTGGGGGGCAGAGATTGCCACCRCTGCTCAGACCCCTGGCGTTGGTGCCTGCTTGGAGCTGTTTGATGAGACTGGCTGTCACAATGCAGGACTGGGCAGGAAGCAGACCCTGGGCTGCCCCAGGTTTCCTGAAATGCTCTTGGGCTCTAAGCACTTTTTCTGCTCTCCTCTTTTCCTGATGCAACTGCATTTCAAAGCTGAGGTTTGAGGACATCACCCATGTCTTAGGAGGATGCAATTCCACTGATTTCCACAGAGTTGTTTTCATGCAAAAAAAGACTTGAATTTATTCTGGAGATAACACAGCTCTTTGAAAGTCAAGCTAGTGGCTGTTTAAAAAACATTTTAAAAATACCCACTACACACTTTTATGTCTGCTTTAGAATCAACACTGAGGAGCTGYTTTTAGAGCCCAAGATTAAAGTGGAAGGAGTTATGAGCACTGTGGAAGATAATGAACCTCTGTACAAACTACCTGCCTGAGACAATATGTGCCTACATGTTAATAAGGCCAATATGCAGGAACAAGCCATCTCGAGTACTTTGTTTCAATTTTTTCTGTGCTTTTTTTTGGGGCTCTGTGAATGCTCTGATGAGATCTCACCTACATCCTGGCTGTGTGGGAGTCAATCCTTCCTCCAAATTGTCTGTTGTTATCCTAGCAGGAGGTTTGACCAGCAGGCTGGAGTAAATTAATGGCTACACAAAGGTTGCATATAATTTCTGCTTAGGTTTGTAGCTGTGTGGTTTCACAGTTCTTTGAGAGGAGCTTTATAACAGCARCAGCTCCAAACTTGGAGAACTTCTTGATTTATGGAGGGAAGAAGATAAGAAAGAAGACATTTATAAGTCCTTTGTTATTTAAAGGAGCTGGAGCAGTGTGGCATTTCCATTTTAACCCAGTGCCTGCCCTGTGCCTGGTGCTAATGGCAGGGAGCACAGGATGCTGCCCAAGGGCAGGGGACAAGGGACAGGGGGCCTGAAGCCGCAGTGTCGCTCCCGAGAGCAGCTTACTTCATGTCCCTGCCTCTGTTCCTCCTCTCATCCTCTGCTCAGGTGGTGAACTTCGGGACAGAATGGCCTCTTGCTCTGCAAGGACAGAGTGTGCAGCTTGGAGGGAGCCTTGGCCCAGGCTGAGCCTGTGGCTGAGCTGTGGCACCAAACTGAATCATGGCACAAACCCTGCTGGTCAGAGTGTGCTGGCATGATGCTGTTGAGTCAGGAACAGAAAGACAGACTCCAGTATTCAGATGGACCAGAAGGCTCTGTTTAATGAAATAGCAGGTCTTTTTATAGTTTTTATACTTGATAGTATAGTTTTTTATAGTTTTTATACTTGATTGGTCTCAATCTCCCGTTATTGGTGTACTATGAATAGCACACTGTGGAGAACCATAACTATAAACAATGGTTACAGAAAGAGAGATAATAATTGTTTGAATTCTTTCATCTAAGATTCCCAGGGTCAGCCTGGGAGAAATTGCTCGTTCTTTGGCTGAACTGAGAACATCCACCCTGGCACAGCTCAGTGCAAGGGCTGCCACCTCCCAGGAGGACARAGGAATTTGTATGGACAGAGTGGGTTGTGCTGGGTATCACTGACTTCTTATGTACCTGGAAAAAATCTACAAATCTTAGTGCCATGCTGCTGTTCTGTGGGCAGTTGTTCATGCAGCAGTTTCATTAACCAGCAGCAGAAGCAGCCTCTTGAGCACAGAATTTGTTTCCAAGGAAATTGGAAACCTGGCCTCTAATCAAGTGGATGTTTTTTAATGCTATAATACGAGATTACTCAGTGTTGTCATATGGGTACTCTGCAGTGTTTTTCTGTAGTTATAACACCAACATTTCATTAAGCTGAATGTTATTATGCAGTTTCAATTATCTGAATCTTGCCTATGCAGACACTTCTAACAACTGCATGCTAAAGCTAAATGTTTAATTTATATATTTATCTGCTTTATGTGAAAGAGAGGAAAGCTTCTAGCTCTAGCCCAGTAGTGGAGAGCTGCGCCCAAAATATGCCAGGAATATTACTCTAAATGCTGGGTAGAAAAATAAATAATAAAATTATGAAAACCTGAAGAACTGATTAGAAAATTTTAAAAAAATTACTCTTGGCAGAACTGCTGATTTACCACACTTTTGTATTTTTGAATGTGTCTGGAAATGTAGGTAGAGTTGTACAGCCTGAGAGTCACAGAATACCTCTGGGCAAAACAACCTGCTTAAGACATAGAAAAAAGATTGAATCGGTTTTTTAATGATCCAAAAATTACTGGCTGGGGTTTAAATCAGGAGAATTCTTATTGGTATTTGGCACAGCTAGCACGGTCAGACACTGCAGCAATTAGGGACAGGGAGCAGGCAGCACCTTCAGGTGGCTTTTTACATGCACACAGCAGTGTTTGTCATTGAGCCTGTGGGTGAGGGTATAGAGTACCTAAACGCTGGATCAGGACAGGAATCAAGAGAGGAGCACAGGGGTTTGTTAATCCCTAACCTCTGCTGGGGGGAAAGCAGAGGCACACCAGGGAGAGAGCAGGTGAGGATGATGATGGTACAGGCAGGCACCTCCTGCAGGAAGGGGSTTGGGAACACTTTGTGTGCTCTCCTGGGTGCAGAGGCTGCTGGACACCTGGGAGTGTGGGCTGAGCCCAGGCAGCCCATCAGCTCAGCCCACCCTGCCCTTCATGGCAGGATTGGTGTTTTCCATTTGGGGAATGTGCCTGTTTTCCAGATGGGGAGTGTGCCTGTTTTCCAGATGGGGGGTTTGCCTGTTTTCCAGTTGGGGAGTTTGTCTGTTTTCCGTTTGGGCAGTTTTTCTGTTGTCCATTTGGGGAGTGTGCCTGTTGTCCAGTTGGGGAGTGTGCCTGTTGTCCATTTGGGGAGTGTGCCTGTTGTCCCGTTGGGGAGTGTGCCTGTTGTCCCGTTGGGGAGTTTGCCTGTTGTCCAGCTGGGGAGTTTGCCCATTGTCAATTTGGGGAGTTTGCCTGTTTTCCAGTTGGGTTGCTTTGTCTGACTTATCTCAAGGTACAGCCAAAGAGCCAGGGCCTTGAGGAGGAGGGAGAAACAGTCTGAGAGCTATGGCAAGTCAGAGAGAGGCTTTATTCCTGTCCTGCTACCACCACTGCTGTTTCCAACTCCTAGAAGAGCACTCAYAGGAAAAATTCAAACTAGTCTTGTTACTGAAAGCAAGCATAAGAAGTAGGTTAGCTCTGAGCTTCCCTTCATCAGTTAATAACCAATCCAGGCTGTTTCCTGTTCCTTGAGCAGTGCTCAGATACACTCAGATTTCTGGCTACACTGGGAATTCCTTCCCAAATCTCACTCAGACATCACTTTTGCCTCCTGTCTAGTGATGTCTCTAAGTCTTGCCTGAGCARTCTGCACTGAGTGAGGGTTTCTGGGAAATGGCTGTGATTTTCTTTGCCATTTTTAATTGGATGATGGGGGCATTGTGCTTGGCACCAGGATGATGAGTCCCTTCAKATTTTTAGGGTATTTTGTAAAGTATCATATCAATTTATACTGCCTTGAAATAATGCTTGTAGCTTAAAYATTAAATAGTCATTGTGAACTCTGATAAAATTTCAGATGATTTGCTCAATTTACAAGCAGATGAATATACATGAAGCCAGAGACTTCAGTGGCACTCAGAGAATTCAGGCACATTGGTTTCACAGTTTTTATAACGATTAATGATTCAAATTGCTTAGATGGCATGAAAAAATTCAAACACTGGTTACATATATTATATCAAATACTGTGATTTTCATGATGCTTCAGTATAATAAAGATTTTTGTGGCTATACTTTGCCTCAGCTCCTATGAATCCACATGACTTCAACCCTGCTTTCAGCTGCCATAACATTGTGATTTATGTAGGTTTTTATGCTGAAACTAGTAAGTTAAACTTTCACAATAAGGAAGCTAAATCTCAAACAGGTCCTGACAGCTCTATTAATCATATAAAAGCCATGATTTCTGTTATGCATCCTCACAGAGAATTTTATGCATAAAGAATTGCCTGGTTTAATCTGAATAGTCTGCACAGAAGAAAAACAGCTCTCTGAGAATAACAGCCTTGAGAGTGCAGTGGAGCTGTGCTGATGGGCTGGAGCAGCAGGGTACTGACAATCAAGGCAGGCAGCAACAGGTGATCAGAGCATTCCCAGGTAATTTAGCACAGAACAGGCATTTAATGGGCTCTTCAGCAGAAATGGGATGAGCTGCTAACCAGGCACACCACTAAAATGTCCAAAATGGTCCTGAAGTCAAGCAGACATTGTCATGTCAGTAGAAACCTGCTTCTTCTCCCTGAACTATCAATGCAGCGAGTAATGTGCTCTGACTCTGTGGTTCAGGAGGCTGAAYAATTGCTTTATTAAGCTAAGTTATATTACACTAATACTATATTAAAACTATACTAAAAAGATACTTGTAAGTTAGAATACTATACTGAAGAGATACTAAAGAAAAACCYRTGTCTGTGACAGTCACGACACAGCTTTGACCCAACTGGCCAATCAATCCAAACAACCATCACCAGAATCCAATTAACAAATCACTTKGGGTAAAAATCTCCATAACACATCCCACATGTGCCAAACAACAAGAGCAGCAAGTGAAGAACAGAATTGTTTTCTCTTCTTCTTTGAACTTCTCGCTGCCTTCCCTAGGGAAGATCCTGGGAGAGAGAATTATGTCTCTCTCTGCTCAGAGAATGTGAATACCACACTGAATAGATTTCAAAAGACAAAAAATCCCAACAAAACAACAAAAAACCCCACAAAAACCAACCAAAAACCAACCCAAACCAAAAAGGATGGGTGCAGTGTTCCTTTGATCTGCGTCTTAAAGGGGGAAGTAATTGACACGAGGCCTGTACCCTGTTCCCAGGCTGCTGGAAAGATGTTTGCAAATTGAAGAGCAGCTGTCCTGTTACCCTCTGTCACCTCATGGTCCTTCTTGTGCAAGAGAAGTGCCCAGGCTGCAGGCACARCCCCTCGTCTGTGGGCAAGGGGAGCTGCCCAGAGCTGCTTGCTCAGCCCAGTGTGGTGGGCAGAGCAGGAGCTTGGCTCAAGCTGTGTCACAATTGTTGATGTTGAGCAGCTCTGTTCAAAGCCTCTCTTTTTCCTGGTGTACCAGGAGCTGCAAGGTTAGCAGCAGCCAGGAATAGGTAATGCTATGACCAGATTCCAGCTCTTCCCTAACTCTTCTATAAATACAAAAGTTTTCTTCAGTTTGTTTGACTATTTCATCCAGCCTTTGAACTTATCCCATTGTAGTCTGTGAAAGCTTTGAATGGCTTCTGCAGAAATGGCTCTAGAAAAAAGCTGTGCATGTAATCCTCTGATTTATGCAGCAGGGCAGAACTTCAGTGAACTCACTWTCTGAGGACTCTTTCTTTCCATAAACAAATTCACAGAATATGCTGAGTTGGAAAGAACTCCTGAGAGATTTTGTTTTCCAGAGCTGTCTCTGCTCTAGACTGTGTTAYCTCCCTAATCAAAGACTACCTTCCCCTTAACTCTTTATTGCCCTTCTGTTCTTGGGTTTCCTCCTTACATGTGTATTACAGAAATTCTATTCTGTGGTTGTATTGGACTTTGGATGACTTTTCTCACATGATATGCTATAGATACTGGATTCAAGAGAAAAAGAAGCCCTTTGGAGCTTCCTAGCATCAGCCTAAAAGTGTTTAAAAGAAACTTTGATATTCCCATTTACCACCTTCTGTTTGGTTCATTGATTGGAAAGACTCTCCATTCTTGGTTACTCAGCTACTTTCTTTGTTTAAGTATAAATCACAGTCTGGTGGGAAATGAAACTCTGTTGTTTATATGTTATAGTTCCTTGTCTTTGAGTATAATTGCAATTATGTTCTGTAGTTATATCAAATACTCTCTATGTATTACAAGAAGGCAGTAGGGAAGGAAAAACCTGCTGCAGTGCAGTTCAGAGCCTATTCCCAATTCCTAATATAATTTACTGACAATGAATTCTGCAAATTATTCATAAAACAGCAGTTGGCCTCATTTAGCAACATGACAGGGCTGCATGTAATTAGAACTCTTTTAAAGTGTTTTTTCCTTCCCCTATAGATCAATTGTCCCTGCTACAAACGTTGCTAAAATCAAACATGGGGATTTTCAGTGTAAAATGCAGTGCAGCCATCTGGCTCTTAGTCTGGCAGTACCTGGTGATGCTCCAGGTGATTCACTCTCCAGGTACCTGCCCTGAATAGTTTCTGTTTCTTCTCAAGACTTAGCAAGTGCCCACAGCCCTGCAGGGACACACCTGGAGCTGTGCCCTGCCAGGTTTCACCTACAGACTGGGCAGAACCTTTGTGGGTCACCCATTCCATCCAAAGGAYAATGGCAAACTTTTATTTACTCATCCCAGCATGAAAGGAATTGTAATGTCAGCAAATCATTTTCTCTACATTCCAAAACAGAGAGTCTACCCTTCTGATATGTGTCCAGAAAAGCTTCTAAACTATCACTGAAATGAGCACACTTTGGGTTTAATGTGAAATCTTATCCTGGGACCGTTTTCCAAGGACTTGGAACCCAAGGCCACTGAGGTGGTGCTCATGTACAGCCAGATATGTCTGAAATAACTGCTAAATATCAATTGCCTTTCTGAARCCAGCTACTTTATTGTCTGCTTAATGAAGAGGAGCTGCTACTTCATGGCCCTTMTATCGCAGAGTTTGAGAGTGAAATGCTAAAAAAAAAGTAAACCCACATAAATCTCATCAAACACTCTTCTCCCTAATGTTTAAAATCTTAATTCAAAACTTGCTGGAGTCAAAGGGGAGCTCTTTGTTAACTTCAGTGGGGCTTAGATCAAGCTGTGAGTGTTTGACTAATGGCTGTTATGTTCCATTTAGATAATTACCTCCTTCTTTATCCCTTTTCAATTGTTCAAGTTTGCTTTGCCCACAGCATTATTTTGCATGTCATTTGCTTCTCTCTATTGCTTCTATGCCAGTGGCTTTACCATAAATGGCACTTACATTAGCTATATAATTATGTTTTCCAAGTATATATTGAATATTTAGTCGTGTTTGGAGATGAGAAAACAAGCCTATGTGTATTTGAGTCAGAAAATACTCTACAGACTTGGGAGTTCAGTCTTGTTTAAGGGAAATTATAGGTTAAAAGGATCTGATACTGATGATCTTTTATTCCAAGTTCAGCATTTCCTTTCTCAATCCCCTCCTTGTCAAACCTTTGTGAAACTCCCCACTCCCACTATTTTCCAAGATACAGGAAGTAAGTCTGTGTACCTTTCCAACTGAAAGAGAGGAGGTTTAGMTTAGATATTAAGAAAAAATTCTTTAATGACAGGGTGGTGAGGTTCTGCACAGAGCATCACAGAGCACTGTGGTGTCTTTTATCTGAAATGCTGATGTCCTCTGGAATAAAGTCTTACTTTCTCTCAAGCTTAAATGTCTAATTTTGGGACAGACAAAAATTTTATGAGAACTGTTCATGAGGACAGAATATGTTCTGTTTAAAAAAAAAAAGGGGGGGGAGTAGAAGTAAGTTTTCAATCTATGAAAATTATTTTTGTCCCCAACTTCCAGAACTGTTAATAGTGAAAGAAAACCTCCCCAAAGCAGTTGGCAGCTCTTGCCTGGCCTGCCCAGACCTTGGCTGGCACAAAGATCCTGCACTGCTGACAGATGTGTGCAGATGTGTGCCCTGAGCACCAGGACAGGGGCACCACTGTGCCTGGCTAAGGGACATTTCAAACAGGACACCTAAACAGGGGAAACTGAGGCAGCAGGTCAGGCAAGGGCATTTGCATGAGATTCCTGCTTATTTTTGAGTAGGTATTCTTGCCTCTTTTCTCCTTATTGTGGTAAAAGAATCTACTCTGAACCCAAAGAGCTGCTTGCACAAATATAAAATAGAGTGCAGCAAAGCAGYGTTCCTGGGGACCCAGGGCATCTTAATTCCTGCTGTGCCTGCTCTGTTCTCACTCCCAGGTAACAAATCACTTAGAGTAAGGAGAAGACAGAACTGTGGCTCCCTTTCTGCTCTGCATTCACCTGGGGAATTTATGGGGCAGTGAAAGGCATTTTGGCTGCGGTGCTGAAGAGGTGACATTAGGAGTGACATTTCCCAGGGATTGTCCCTCTCCTCAGGCTCTGGCTAGGGGATAAACGGGGGTAAATCAGTCAGAAATGGTGCTGAGGGTGCTGCATGGGGGCGTTCAGAGCAGCTTTTCCTCAGCTGTGTGCTGTGGGATGGGGAAACCTGCCCAGGCAAACCTGGCACAGACACACAGGACACTGCTCTCAGTCTTCTAAAACTGCTTTTCTTGCTGGGAAATTTCTAGATTAATTTCATCTGCTTAATTTTTAGGGACCTCTCTTTGGTTTTTATTGGTTTCTCTAAAGAACTGTGTAACTGCTATAGATTTCCATGCTGCCAATGCATTCCTGCACTAGAAATAAACAAAGTAAAGCATTTCAGGTTTTATTTTAAAGCTTTGACTTTTCAATTCCAAATCAACCTATGGCATATGGGTTCATGACCAATGTACTCTTGTATATGGCCTCAGTCCAGCAAAGCACTTAAGYACATGCTTAATTTTAATTTTGAACTAAATGGGGCAGTGAATCACATGCTCTAAATGAGGTTAAAATTAAAATTAACCATGTGTCTCTTCTGGATGGRGGCTCTGTAAGGTATTTCCACTTCTTGCCAGCATTTCCATTACTGAGAAATGCTCATTCTTTTTGCTTTTCACCTTCCATTTATTCACKGTTCTTGAATAGCTTTCTTTGCCTCTTGATCAAATGGATCTAATTTCTGTGAAAACCTATGATATCAATTCAGCATACATAAACTGATAGCAAGACAGAATCCCAAGGCAAGTGCCCAGTGGAATTTTTCTCTTTTGTATTTTTGAGGTTMCTGCAGCTTATTCCCCATTCTTAGACATACATAAAAATTATAAGGCAATTTGAAACAGCTATTGCTGCTTCTTCTCATCAAAGAATTTTAAAATCATATTTGCCATATCAAAAAACCCTAGAGACTGGAAGGATTTGTGATGATTTGCAGTCATCTGATTAGGAGCAAAAAACCAGAAATTAATTTCAGTCACATCTACACTCAGCATCTTTTGAAAGATGGAGATAAGGCAATCTTTCTCCTATCTTATGTTGTAAATCATTCAGCTGGACTGTATCAAAATGATCTCTCATCCTTTTTACTAGCAGCACACAAATTCTGGGATATCTATTAGAATAAAAGGGTAATGTGCAGAAAGAAGTGGAGGGAACAAGAGCCTAGYTGCTGGGATTTTTAAGTTTTAAAATATTATTCTGTGCAGAAAGAGCAGCTTTCAGCTTCTGCAATTAGCCTGAAACTTTGGGCTCGCTGATCCCTGAGGGAATGAATGCACATGGAATGTGGCACAGTTAGGGCAAGGCAAAACAAGGTGTAAGAACAAAGTTGGCACCTCTGTGGTAGATGTTCTTCAGCTGCTGCTTCCCATTTCTTCCTCCCTTTGGCTGTGGGAGATGAACTCAGTGAAGAGTTTTTTCTTCTCTTACTCTGCATTTTCTTACATGATTGGATTCTCACTATCAGCTTCCTTTCCACACATAAGGCGGGGGGGGGAAATATCTCCTGTAAATATCAGGATTATGCTTTATAGTAGAGTTATTACAAAATTTGTTTTCCATTTGAATTTTCTGTGCCTCATTCTTGCTTGCTAATGCTCCAAAAAGAAGGCTAGTCCTCATGCTTTTCCATAAAGAGGAAATTTTTGTGTTCCAGGAGATATTTCACAACTTGCTCCAGCACTTGCATGTGTTGATTAAAAAAGGGTTTTTTAGACCTTTTCATATTCCTTTTTTATTTTTTTCATGGAGGACTTTTTCTTTAAATTTGGCAAATACATATTTATGCCTTGGGTCAATTCATGGAAACATTAAATTTAATTTTTTGTTAATTTCAGTAATTTATTGTGTCTACTTACAGGTAGCATTTTAAAAACATTTAAATTATGAATATACTGTGATAGTCCTGACTAATGATTCATTTTGTATCCATTCCTTTATGGCTGTATATGTCCCTTGGTGTTTAAATCTTCCACTTCAGSTAAATTGACATTACTCAAACATTAGGTAAGGGCTGCTTCCAAGAAAGGTTAATTCATGGAGAACTCTAAAAGAGGCACCAGTAATACTTGAACTCAGTCTGGGAATTCATCTCTCTTTAAGTGATTGAGTGTACACAGCTTTTTGTGTGTCTCCCTTACATGAATAACAGTTTGGGCAGAGAATTATTGGCTTGATGAAGTTTGAGCACAGTAACAATGCAAAGAGGGAGGAGATATCTCAGTGCTCACACTGGATTTGCAAAAAAATATTAATAAATATTTTAATATTTAATGTTATTAATTATTATTTATTATTATATTTAATATTATTTATTTTATATTTTATTATACTGTTTATTATAATATTTTATAAAAGATTATTTTGCAGAATAAAGGCCTGTGGAACTTCTGTTACTTTAGAAGTCCAGGGGAGCTGAGGATTCCAAGCAAGTGCATCCAATCCCAAGCGAGCCATCCCTGGTCGTGTGTAAATGCAGAGCAATGACTTTGGCAATGGTCTGGRCAAACAGAAAACCTGCCTCAGTTTAAAATAAGGGGTCATTTCTGTGCTGCTCTGGCCAGCATGGACAGGAARGGGAGGGGGATTCATTTCAACTTGCTTGCTTTTACCCGTGGTACTGCGGGACAGCTCTAGGGAAGCCTTTTCCCTATCATGCTCTGCCACTCTTTGTTTTGCCATCCTCAGGTTTTCCCCTCACTTGAGCTCAGAGATAAAGCTGGTGWGGCCAAATTCATCCCTCCTAGCAATACCTGGTACCTGCTGGAGGCTGTTTCTACACACACAGAGACACCTTTGGGTTCTTGGTGGGTGCACACCATGGACTTTTATTACCAAAATTAACCAAAGGAGGCTCATAAATGCACACCAGAAACACCACAGCACAGATTAAACTGTTGGCCCTATTGAATCAGTCCCACATGCAGGAGCTTGTGAGTCCACTCTGTGCCAAAACTTTGCCTTGGAGTGSAGACTTCACAAATAATCTTTAGTATCCAAACATTTCTGGTTTGTTGGTTTCAGTCTACTTCTCTTTGTTCTAACTAGGTATGAAGAGAATAAGGAGATGTGTTTTCTTAGCTGCTTCTCCTCTTTGTAGTGTATTGATTGCTTTACACTTCCTTAGAAAGATCAATATTCCATTAGGAGCAGAGCAAAGCACTACAGGAGAAACAAACCCGCCTGCTGCCAAAATTGAAAGCTCAGGGTTGGGAGACAAAAGTTTTTTTTTCCAGAACTGGAATGAAAATCTTTTGGATAACTGTGGAAGTGATGGTGTGTTTGTATAGACCTGCTGGCAGGGTGTAGCTGTTATTGTCAGGAGAAATTGGTTTGCCCATCTCCACCAAAAATTCATTAAGCCAGGAAAGTACCTGATAAATGTGCTGAAGGAAGCAATTGAGCAGGATGGTACCAAGCAGGAGGGCAAGGGAAGGTTGGAATGATTTCTGTTTAATTTCCCTGGTCCATGGTGCACACAGAGCCCCAGAGATGCTGCCACACCTAATGCCTGCTTTGCCTAAACCTTGAGTTTCTGTGCTCTGGGGCTGCTCAGGCAGTGAAGCCAGCACAGTTACTCCTTCTCAGAAGTTATTTTTCAGGGTTTTGGAAGGTGCATGTGATGTTTTTCTTCTTTGATTTTCTTAATTGCATTTTCATAATGGAAGCTGTATAATCATATAATGAGGCTTTGTAATTATGATAGGTACAGGTATAATTAAAAATCTTTACAATATATMATGAATAAAAGCAGGTTTTCTTCTATGAAGCTATTTTAGAAGACTAGTAGGGGYGTTATTTGTGTTTGCAGGTTTGGAGTCAAGTGGGAGGTACCTRTTGATTTCCAGCACTCCACAAATTTAGCCAAAAAATTTAGCTTGGCATTCCTGGAAATTTTCATTAATATTTCCAAGCCTYAGCAGAGCCCAGATTGCTCCCTGTACAATGTGGGAAGTCCTTCAGAAATGTCATTATTGAGACTCAGTTTCTCTAAAATTCAAAAAAGAGGGCTCTTAAAAATTTCAGGGCTTGCCCCACTGAGCTCTCTGAGGAGTAACACTGGTGATAAGTTTGACTCTTGATGCCCAAAATGTTTCTACACTTGTTTAAATGCCTGAATGGACCCTGGCAGGACTGAATTCCTCTAAGCCCCATACATCAGGTGCAGCTTTTAACCCTAGGGTACAGTGGCATCTTTGGCATAACCTCAGAATTCTTCCAGATCAGTATTTTAAAGAGTTTTTTGTAAATATGTATATATAATTTAGTAATAAGCTCATTTTAGAATTCTTTTATTTTAATGAAAACAAATTTCCCTAGAAATAATACTAAAGTCTGACAATGTGATTTTTTAAAAAAAAAACTCCAAACATTTATATTAGAAACAAAGTACATTTTGCACACATGAAGCTTCCCTTTATCRTATGTGGGGAATGTTCTGGATAAAAAACACCCCTTTCTCCCTGAACAGTGCTTTTAATTATAAATGTCAGAAAAATAGGTGAATATAATGTGGGTTGGTTTTGAGTCTTTGACTTTTCTCCTCAGATTGTATCCATGGGGATTGTTCAGCTGAATCTCTGCTCACTGAGTGCCATGAAACTCTTCATTGTGCTTGAGGGGGAAAATGGGAAAGCAGAAAATTGTTACTCAAGGACAGAACATGAGAGATGGCCATGAGCCAGCAGAGCAGAAGATGTAGTAAAGCCTGGAGAGTGGTGACTAACAGGGAAGGCAGTGATGCTGAGCAGAGTTGTCACTTCCATTGACACCAAACTATTGCAGCTGAAGGTGGATAGGAGTTTTTTGTCAAAATAACTTTTTTTGCTGGTGTTTCTAGAAAAAGGCCACAGCTGACAGACRCTGATGTGAATTGGTTACTTCTCTGATTGTTTCCAGATTTGATTTTGATTCTTTTCTTAGCAGTAGAAAGGTATTATCATCTGCCTTTCTAATATACTGTGCTGGATTTTAAGATGAAGTGAATAAGAATGACAAATTCAGAGGGGGATTTCTCACATTKTCAGACCTCCTCCTCTTACATGATTTCACCATGGTCACAACTTTGTCCTTCTGTGGCACAAGGAGGTTTTGAGCACTTTTGAGCTTCCATYTGGGGGGACTTGGGCCAATCCCAAGGGGTGATGAGACAGCAGTGAGGACACAGGAGCAGAGATCAGTGTTTCCTATAGGGCTGTGTGAGCACTGCCAGGAGCACTGCCAGGGGCAGGGATCAGTGTTTCACACTCAGTGTGAGCACTGCCAGGAG
>JACDOX010000157.1:95857-151618 GCA_014549065.1 Cardinalis cardinalis | reverse complement strand
GCAGGGATCAGTGTTTCACACTCAGGGCCAAACTTTTACCAAGTTCATCACTGAACCCTCCAACTTTTTTTTGCCACAGCAACTGAGCTCCAACTTCAAAGCTGAGGTTTTTTATTCYTCCTTTGTGAGAAAGCAAGAGAGAAGGAAATAAATTTAAAAAGCTAAAACAAGTGGTATATATGATGATTTAAAAAGAGTATGCTGAGAATTTCACTAGTTTTTAAATCAAAATATGAAATATATATATATCTTGCATCTCTTATCAGCTGATTTTCTTAAAGGTGAACAAGAAACATCACAYTGACTCATTCAACTGCCAGCTGCTAGTTTACAAATCCTGCTCCTTTTCCCTTTTCTTCTCTTTTCCCCTCAGAATGGAGAATTACTGCCCTGATGTGAAATGCAGGATGATCCTTATTGCTCCTTTCAGAGGCTCCAGGTTTATGCACCATGGAGAGCAAAGCTTGGCCTCTGCTCTCCTCCAGCTCCTCTCCTGGTGTGGGCATAAAACCCTCAGCCCTGTGCCCTGGGGGCCAGCTCACCTTCCCAGCCCTGCAACTCCTGCTTTGTGGGCAGGATTCCCCAGTCCTGAGGGCAAAGAGCAATCTGGATTTTCAGTAGCATTTCAGTGGTGCCTTCTGACATTTTCTGCATTTGCATTGTCAATAAATGTGTTTGCTTGGAGTCTCTGTGGGAGAGTCAGGATCCCAGGCACTGCCTGTGGGAATTTTGGAGGCCTTTTGTCTCTAATTAATCACAGAATATATATGTTAAATTATTTATGGAAATAAGTTATGCCCTTTGAAGGTTTAAATTATTAAAAAGGCTTTTTATCTTTCTTCCTAAATAACTCTTGCAGAGACCTCTTATCTGCTTCAGTGTTAGAGGGTCCAACCTCATCATTTTTTATGTTCCTTGAAGTTGGGATTGCAAGAGGGAAAGTGTACTCCTGAATTTTCTGCACAGYGTGATCTGACAGGAAAAACAGCAAATGGAGAGGGGAGATGGTATTGGGATTTTATTCCTATAATAGCAGAGCTTTTTCAGGCCCGTGTGTGTGTGTCCACACTGAAATGGGAAAATGACCCCATCAGGTAATGTGGACGAGCCCAACTCCAGCACTGACACCCAAAGGATYAATCCACAGGTTGGAAAATGGAAAGTTACCTGAAAAGCTCACAGTTTTGTCTCCTTTTTTYCCCTCTAAAGGTAATAATTTTGTGTAAAAATCACCCAGATTTCAGATTTAAAGGGTATTCATAGGCACTCTTTTCCAGGCATCTGGCAAGGTATTTCCAGAAGGGGCTATAATTAACAGCATTTGAAATCTGCCAAGGAGCATTTTTCTGCCCACATAATCATTAAAATAATTTCTCTCAGGGCTGCAATTCTTAGGAAAAAGCAAACAGTTAAGAAAGGACTAGTCATGGTCCAGGAAAACAGCAAAGTCCAATTAAAAGCACTCCAATGGGCTATAAATCAGTAGAAACAAATTCTCCTGCATTATTTGAAAGGCYGTGGTTCTCCCCATTAATAAAGTGACCAGAACAGTGATTTTTTAATGCTGCTGAGCCATGGTTTGGATTGCACTGGRGCAAAATTAATCCTGAAAGAAACCTCCTGCAGCCAGAGGTTTGCAGCTGTACAAAGTTGTCTCACTCAGTCTGGAAGTGATGAACAGCATTTATTATGTSCAAACCTTGCCAAGGCACTGGACTTTGTTCTCCTCTGGTTAAACACACCAGAAATCCACCCACACAAGCAGAAACTGTACAGTTATCTAGGACAAAAGCTCTCCTTGCTCTTATACACCTTCTAGTCATAAAAAGAGATTTTCTGTGGCTGATGARTGCCAGGGTTTCCTTAGGATGCCAGGGTTTCATTTGGAAAGGATGACATTTGACATACTTTGTTCTTTATTGCAGAAATGAAATTATTTTGATTTAAACAAAATGAAATTATTAGGAGATGGAACTTGCATAACCACAAAGCAGAACTCCCACAATGGCTGGGAGACTGCTAATGCTGATAAATTAAAATAGTTTTTACTGCACATGCTGTGAAAAGGTAAATTTTAGCACTATGATCTTGTGGGGACAAGAAGGAATGCAATCTGCTTGCAGGAGGGTTGATAGAACATTTTCCTCTCTCTTCTGGAGTAACCAGAGAGGCAAAATGTTCTGGGAACTCAAAAGGTTCAGTGCCTGCTCAGCTGTGACCTGTGCCATTGTTGTCAGCCTGGGCAGCTGGGGTTTGCCTGGTGAACTGGGATCTGTTCCTTTCCCAGCAGGAAATAGGGAATATTAGGAATTTCTGGCAGAAATTCCAATTTCTGAGCCTTTACCCTGCATTTTATAAATGTGTTCAGTTGTATCTAATCTTGCTTGCGAAATCTGTGTGRCTGAGGCTGCCTTTGGTACAGGGCYCATGTGGACTATGGAGTGATGAGAGGAAAATATTCTGGTTCAGAGAACTGCAAAGTTCCATCGAAATTAGTGCCTGTGCTATCTTTGGCCTAGCAATGGCTAAGAATGAAACACTGATTTCACATTTTTTTAAACTTTTTGTCCTCTAATAGTAAAAATTTAATATTAAAATTTGGCATTACTCCAGCTGGAGGAAGTAGGTTTTTCTTTTTATTCTTCAGTAACTTGAAAGTTTTGCTTTTCAAAATTTTACTAAGTCAGAAGAAAAAGAAAGAGGAAAAAAACCCCCCTATAATTAAAATTTTTCTCTTTTATTCTGTGCCAGAAAGAAACAGAGGAAAAAATATAGGAACAAAACCACAAAAAGTAAATGGTCTTTTCTGAAACAGCATGGAAAAAACCAACGCAGCTAAAAACTTTTCAGCTCTAAAAAAGGCCCAATCTTCACAAATAGAAGTGTTCACCAACCCTTCTAACGAAAGGAGAAACTAGGTTAGACCAAGCTGCTGTGTTACCATCAGATTGACTAAAAAKTGGATCTAATAAAACACAAAAAATACATTTTTAATGTCCTTTGTGCACGGCTGAAACTCTGGCAATGGCAGCAGTAGTAGATATTCATGGGAAAGAGCATGAAAATACAAAGCAAATGTTTCTTGTGCTTTGCTTGTTACACTCTCCCTTCTAAGAGTCAGAAATTTCAGGACTTCTGAGCCAGGGGCTGCCTCTGCTCCCTTGGCTTTGACAGCCACCAGTGAACAGCTCCCCTCCTGGCTGTCAGGGGGTCTCCTCCTCAACAGCTTGCCTTTCATTCCCTGCAATACCCCGTGGCAATTTGCTGTGACAAGAAACAAGTAAACAAAGCACATCGATAATTTTTGGTAGTTGATGTATATATTTATTTCAGAATTACTGTGATCCTGCACCTGTACCTGTCCAGGCTGATAAACCTGCTCTGCTGCACCACATCCCCTTGCTCCTGTGGTGCCTCCTGCTAGGATCAAACCACATCTGGCTTTCCATGCAATAAAAGAGATTGGAGGACCAGCAGTGGTGACCAGGACCTTTGGGAAGCAGGACTGTCCTGGTGTGCCTTTCTGCCCTTCCCACTGCCTCCCCAGCTTGCCCTCCAGAGGAGCTGGCAGCAGAGCTCAGCCCGTGGCTGCCTGGTTCCCACTGCATTCCCAAGCTGGGCTGCAGCTGCTGTGTCCTGGGTGGTTTGCAGCTGGCACAAACACAGCAGCGCCCGCCCTGCAGRGGGAGAGCAGTGAGCACATTCAGGCCATTGGTTTTCTGTTCTCCAGCATTTATTGATTTAAAGCAATCCCCGAGTGCACAGGCCTTGGACAATCCCTTTGTGCACTTGGAGGGAGGCAGTGAGAGCTGGTCCAGGTCCCCAGAGGGGTTTTTCACCTCCTGGGTTATCCAGGGCTCCTCTGGCTGCAGGTGAGCCCAGCCTGTGCATCAGCAGCCCTGGCAAGGCTTCAAGCTGGAAGAGGCAGTGACACAAACATCTCCCCCTGCTCTTTGACATCTCCCCCTGCTCTTTGACATCTCCCCCTGCTCTTTGACATCTCCCCCTCCTCTTTGACATCTCCCCCTCCTCTTTCACTGCACTCTGGCCTCTCTCTTGCTGATCCACAGTTCTCTGCCATGTCCCTTTCTCCTGTGGTGGTTTCCAGGTGCATCAGGCTCACCAGGACACAGCTGAGGGTGACTCTGTGTCCCAGCCAGGAGGCATCTTCTCCTTGGCACCTTTGCTCTGTAATGCTAGCTCTCCCTGCAGCCCAGCCTCTTCTGCTGTGGTGGTTTGGAAGCATCCCAGTCATTCTGCAAGTCCCCCAGGGTTTACCAGGCCTGGCATGGCTCCCCTTGCCTGGCATGGGGCACTGGTGGCACTGATTTGCTTTGAGAGGGGGTAAATCAACTTCTGCCATCTTCTGCAGCTCTGCAGGGTTGTGCCAGCATGGAATGAGGTGAAGGCAAGGGACCAAATTCACCTTTGTACAAAAAACCTGTGTGATAATTCAAATCCTACTTAATTTCTTGGATCATGAAATGTTTTGTCCTGGTCCTTGAAGCAGAGAGACTCAAAGTGAAAGGGAGTGTTTGAGTCAGGTGCTCCAAAAGTAAGTTCCTTCAGATAGGTGTCTGAAATGGATGACACAGTTTTCATTAGAGTTTACCTTCTGTAATGAACTTAGATGATGCTGGATTGATTTCCAAGAAGATGAAGAGAGAGTATAAGGAAGATATTTTGTGCAGAACAAAACAACAAAAAATGCTGGGTGGAATATAATGTTCACAAGCCTTATCCCCCTTTGAACCATTCAAATCTTGCTCAGACTCCATTGTGCATTTTTTCCATTTAGTTCCACAGTTCCTTGTAATTACAGAGGTATATCAGCACCTGGAACAGGGAACTGGGGAAGAAGCTGAGTTAGATTAACTGCTGTTCTTCACTTTGATGTGTTAGCTCTGTGTTCCTATGATAGAAACCTTTTGTCTTATCCAGTGCAAAATCAATGCTAGTTCTAAATCCCAGCTCCAGAGGACTCAGCAAATACAAAACAGGACAGCTATCATTTCTTAAATAATCCAGAGCAAAGTGAATTTTCACAGTACCCCTTCATAATCTTTCCAGTGTCATTAAAACAAGCAGCTCACTCTGCTGTAGGTATTTTCCTATTTTCTACTTTTTTAAAATAAAAGATGAGAGGTTAGAGAATATTTTTTYCTTATCTATTTGCTTTGTGTATTAAGCACAGCCTATTTTTATTAAAGTTTTGGAGATACACATAATACCACATGAGAGTTTCCTACCTGAAAAATTCAAAGTTGTCATTCACCAGCATACCGAGATGATCCCTCTCAAAACCTTCCCACAGAACCTGAAAGCTTCCTTTSCCAAGCCTGAAAGAGCTGAATGAATCAGAAATCAGAATTTTTTCTTCCCAAAATGTGTCTGGAGAGTTCTCTCTGCGGCTGTGCTGGTGCAGTTGTTGCCCAGCACACTCCYGCTGGTTTTGTTTCGGCTCTCTCTGCAGAGGGAGCTGTCGGTGGTGCTGAACTAGGGGTCAGTTTGTGGGAACATCCTCGGGGGTGCAGCCCCTGCCTCCACTCTGTGCCCCCAGGGGAGCTCCCCAAAGACGAAAAGCTTCAGCCCGCTGAGCTGCCCTCCTCGGTGGGAAACTTCCTTTACATCCCATGAATCCACTTAAGAAACACTGAATTTCTCCTCCATGTTGCCCCATCAGATCATAATTTTTTGTTTTCTGAACCCCTGATAAGYGCTGAATCTCCACCAAAGCAGCAGGATGGCTTGCTCAGAGGAGGGATGCAYGTGGCCCATGGACCAATTAGCAGTCCCTTTTTGACCTCTTTTCCAGAACCTGTCACTCTTACATGGGTGTCACTCTAACACAGATGTCGATTTGGCCTCTGTGTGAAGAAAAGGCCTTTTCCTTCCATCCTTTCCATTAGCCCCTACCAGGCCACGCTCTGTCACAACCAACCTCCTCTATGACAAGCCATGGATTGTCACACGTGTGACATTCATCTCAGTTCCTGTTCAGTGCCATTGCCCCAGCACACAAGGCTTGAGCTGGGTGATATTTCACCCATAAACATTCTAGTTGTAGGCCCAGACATGTAATTTTGTCAGCTAGCTCTGGCTGTATCACAGTGTTCTGCATTGGAATGATGGCATTAGCCTGTGTCTTACACTGTAAATGAATTTATTTAACTTCCCAAGTTCAAGAGCTCGTGGCAGTTTCTGCAATGGAAACTCCACAGAGTCACTGAGGCATCTTTGTGGTTCCTGTAGTGAGACAGCTCCTCCCCTTAATTTCCATCCTTTTCCCGCTCCTTTCTGAGCACCTTTAACTAGAAGAGACCAGGAGAGGCTCTGGTAGAGATTGCTAGAATTTAAGAATAGCTCAAGTGAAAACATTTAAGTGACACTCATTTCTGTGCCTCAAACCTTCAGCAGGACTGTGGGGATTTGACATACTGAGGTGACAGAATGGCATAAAGGAGCTGTGTTGGAAGGGAAAGCTGAATTTAGTAAGGGCAACTTCTTGATAAAATTCTTGAATTATGTTAATTTTTTGGGGTTTTTTTATTATTATTTTTAGCTTGGTAGATAAGAATGGCAAAGGACTCAAAATAAGATTTCCAAATTAAATTTGGACTTTGTAAGATGTATGGAAGAAAAAATTAAGGAGCTTGCAAGTTTCTGTTTTCCCTCCAGACTGTGACAGATTCCTCCCTTGATGTCAGCAGAACATCTGCTCCCTGTCCAGTATCCCTCTGCATTTAATTTGATCATGATTYGTGTTTTGCAGAGGACTCAAAAGCTTTTCAGAAACATCATCTACCCAAATCTGCTGAACTCTGTTTTGCCAGGTATTATGGGAAGGCAAACTAAAAATAGGTTCCATGGCTCAGAGAAGCAGCTACATGTCACACCAGAGACACCAGGGCTGGTGGATAGATGGAAATAACGTCATGAGCTGAAGGAAGAAGAGATGTTGATGCTTAAATGAGACTGACAGTGTGAAAAGCAGAGTGTATGGAGAAGGGAAAAGGGTGGAATGAAGGCCTCCTGGCAGTTTGGGAATTCTGTGCTGGATACTCTGCACAACCACCATGGTGGCTGCCTCCATGCACTCAAGAGGAAAACCATTTCTGTCTGGAATATCTTCTGTTTTCCCAATGTTGTTGTTACTTCGTGTCTGACACTGTGTCAAATCTCTTCCTACTGTTCTGGCTTTTAACACCAAGTTCTTTTACATTTTGTAAGAGCATCAGCTCTTCTCAGCTGGTCTTGGTGCTCCTGGGGATGCCTCACATTTGTCTTGCCCATCATAGTGCAGGAGTAAACGCTCATGTGTTGTTATTTCCCTGGATGTTAAACTGAAAGAGATGGAGTGGWTTCATTTCCTGTCTGCTTTCACCTTGGCTTCCCTCTGAATGCTCTTGGTAGATGTATTCATTAAGGATGCACTCATGAGCAAATACAAATAAATGATATGGAAAGAAATATCCATATTCTGCTGCTAGAGATCATCCTGTTACATGTTTTGTAGCTGACCTAGCAGGATATTGAAATAAATTATTTTTTCAAGTTTCATTGAAATGAATATTGGAACCCAGAAAATCTGATTTGCTGATTGTGTTGTGAAATCAATTAAGTAATKTTTGAGCTCCAGAACTGCATTCCTTTGTTCTAATCTGAAAATTACAGATATGAACAAATGAATAGCAGCACCACATATCTGATTTCAGAAGATTTGGCCTCTTAGAGACTGTTTTATTTTGTYTTCAGCTTTTGGAAACTCTTGTCGTTCCTTGATTATGAACCTCATCTTGCATAAATCACACAGCCAAAAGCTCCAGTGGTACAACACAAATTTGCTTGTGGTAAGGAGAAAGGGATCRGAGCTAAAGCGTGTCAGCTTTTATTATCATTGTCATTATTATTAATTGCTATTAGTATCATGTGTTGACCTATTCCAATCCCCTTTCTGATACTTATTGATATTATTCAGCATTCTAGAGTATCAGAAGRTCTGTATTATCTTCAAGCAGGCTGATACTTTTATAAATTGCTCATTTTCTTCATGGAAAAGAGAGCTAGATTGTTCAGAAGCTGTTCCACACACACTGTTTTGCTCTGTGTGCATGATGCTTCATTAAAATAGAAGCCTAGTCAATTTATTAAAGCTCTATTCAGCAGAAATATTGTATAATACAGGCATTCTTCTCCTTTTGACCTGTTTAGCAGAAATGTAGCTGAATAGCCCAGATCAGGCTAAGGATGCACAAAAAGCACTGCAAAATTTAATAGTTTTAACTTGCTGAGGCACTTTTTAATACAGACCATGACATGTAAATCCAGCTACTGCAAAAACTGGCTGCTTCAGTGAATTTAAGGGTAARAGCTGCATGATCTAGTGCAATAAGACTGGGTCTTTAAGCTACTATAAACTAAAAATTATATAGCAAATCCAAGTTCTCCTATGTACTGATTTTTTTAAATCAATAGAGCTAAGCTGAAATTGAAAACTGGAAGCATTATTTTAAAAATAATATTATAAAACTTTCMGTTTCAAGGAACATGCTATATTGTTTTATGTAAACCATGCTTAAGGCTGAAAAAAATACCTATTAATTTAAAATTGATTTTTATCCCCAGTTAAAGTTAAAAGATACTTACCAGAATCTCTGGAAAACTGTGTGAAGTTGGTGCCCTTCCCGTAAAATATACAATATACAATTCAAACCCAAGAGGTACAACCAGCAGCTTGTTGTGGTAGAATTGCAAGTGTCTTTCTATCTTTTATTTTATATTATGAAGGATAAGTTAAATTTCATTTATTGCAAGTTTAAACAAAGATGGACCTTCTCCATAACCTGGAGCCAAACAGAAACCCTTGACTGTAGACATGTAGCTCCACCTCCCCTGTTACCAGAGAGCCATGCAAATCACTGGGGGTGCCTTCTACCAGCAGTTAATTGACAAAACTTCTCTATTTTCTCCTTTATATTAATTAATTCATCAGTGATAAAAGCTGCTTGTCTGCAGTCTGGGAGCTTTGAGGATGGAAGCTGAAGAGGCCCATTAGTGGCTATTTTTATGAGCGCTGTAGCTGCCATTGTCTTTCCTGTGGAAGTTCTCAGATCCTTGGGCAGACAAGCGGAGAGGAAGCTGTGAGCTGACGCCACAAGCACACACCGGGAGCTCGGAGCCTCTCCCCACATTTTCAAATAGTGTCTGGAGGTGCTAAAGTGTGTGTGAGGTGTCCCAGGCACAGCCCTCTGTGGCACCAGCAGCAGTTCAAGTAGGGGAAATCTCTGCTGGCAGCAGATGGCCTGGGCAGTGATGCCTCCTCTTCTCTCCTGGCTTCTCCACGCCTGCTTTGAGCTCTGGACCACCTCTGTGCTTCCCAAAACCACAGGCACCAAGGGCTACACAGTCCTGCCTCATTAGGGGGCAAAGCAGAGCAGGTCTGCTTTATTCTGCCTAGAGCATAACAGAAACTGTGGAACAGCCCTAAAGGACAAAGGGCCTGTTTCTTATTACTCTTGGAGAAGCATTTTGCTCTCAAATGGATCATCCYGAGTCCCACAGGTTTTTGTTGCTTATGTAAGCTTAGTAAAAGTCGTGACAGGATGGAGCTCTGGTGACAGTCCTGTGCTCAGCACCTAAATACATGAGGCTGGAGGGGGATCCCTGGAAGGGGGATCCCCTCAGCCCTGCAGCCCCCAGACCCCATCAAAGTGCCCCAGTAACRCCAGAGCTAAAACCCTCTGAGCACTCACTGGAAACTGAGCTGCTGCCTTGTTTCAGAGCATGGCAGCTTGGAGAATCTGGGAGGGTTTTGATGCCCTACAGAATTTAAAAATGTTCTTCCAATTAGTAGAAAATTAGATGTGTTTTCAAGGCCCTGTGTCACTATAGGACACRAAACAACATGAAGCGTACACACTGTTGCTTTTAAGGTGAAAAAAAGGAAGTTTATTTTATGRCTTWAGMATTTATAGATTTTTAAAAGTGACAGTGGATTGGAGGGTGAAAGTGCCACCTCTCCAATGACACTGGACAAACCAACCRTCTATCAAATTTTTCTTCTTCTATAAAAGAATTCAAAACAATAAGCYATTTACAGAAAGTGTGTGAGAAAGTTTGTTACWAGAATGTAAACATCAGARAACTTAGAAAATCTTAAAAAAATCAAAGCAASAGTCCTGTTGATGTTAAATTGTTCCTTTGAAGCTCTGTAATTGCTAGTGTAAAAGATATCTTGATACAGAAAGATGTAAAAAAAGCTCAAATATTTTACTAGGGTAAACTTACTTCATCAAGAATATGGGCAAGTTACAGGGCATGACTAAGTGCTRCATTGCATTAAGATAGGATTGACTGTAGAAAAATGTAGTGTGAAATTCTGTGTTGAGGCAGTAAATCCAGAAAATATAAATTTTTATCTTTGAGTCYTCCAACAAGTATCACCAGAAATTCTTTTCTTTTTAGCCAGATGAGATGCAAATTGAGTGAAAAATCAAATAAACTGGGGYCCTACTCATCTTGTTAATTCTATTTCTGATTTTTCTTTTCTCTTTTTCTCAGWGACAAAAGTAAGTTTACAGTAGTCTTTGTGCTTTGTAGCTCAGTTCTGTCCCACAGATACCTTGTGGTAGCTTGAAATAGAACAATGGAGAAGTAATGAAGGTAAAATGCCAGTTTGCTCAGAGACTGAAAATATAATCAGTGCAATTTGTCAGACTCATCTGCCCTTCACTGGGATAAGCATTGATAAAGATTCAGCCTTTCAAGTGTGAATCCTGAGATTAATCCTTAGAGTTCCTTTTCTTCCGGAATTCTCTGCTAACAAATGTMATTTTCATGCCTCTCACTGCATGGCAATTTGTGATCCCTTGTAACCAGCCTATAAACAAGTCTGACTTCTGACACTTTTTATATTTCTAGAAATATTTCTAGACATTCCCGGCTACTGTGGCAGTTGGCATCAGTGCCACAGAGAGCTGAGCACCAGGTCCTTCCTRCCAGCACAGCCTCAGAGTGTGGGAGGGTGAATTAGACTCAGCTGAGCCATGTCCACACAGAATTTACTGTGAGAGTTGGACCCTGCACCAAGGCTTGAACATGGCACATCTGAATGTGACCTTCAAGCAGCTCCTCCAGGCCCCCACAGGCTGCAGAGCTGAGCAAACACAGGGTAATATTTACACTCAGCAGCTTTTGGAAGACACTTCAATTCTTCTCAAATCTCAATGACATGCATCTTTTATAGATGAATTAATTTCTGCAACTTTTATTGTCTAGCCTATTCCTGGCTACGGAGTGAAAGCTTTGACCTTGGCTCAAGAAATCCATCGAGTTAGAAGRAATCAATTTAAAACATGGAGTGCTTGTGAAGGAGGTAAATCTGCTCCAACACTCTGAACTGTGTGGGCTGGCAGATCATGACTGCAATGCTTCCTAACTCTGCCAGCACCTCTCCTTGCTGACGTTTTCATCTTGACCTGAATATATAAAACCCAGTTATGTTTCTTGTCATTACCTTGTACAGGTCGGTGCAATATGGCCATACAGGGAAAAGTCATTAGGCCTGCAGATAAACTGGGTTTTCCTTGCCTGATCAGGAGATACATAAATCAGTCRCAACTTAACTTTCCTATTCCTCTCTTCCATGTATTTTCATCCCCCTTCAAACTGCAGTTTCTGTGTATAAATACCAATATCATTTGAAGGGAAAGAATTAGGAAGGGAAAACTTATAAAATATGAATTCAAATGTGTAGCTGTTTCTCTTCTTAATTTTAAAATTCATCTGGGAAAATCCCTTTTGTCATGAAGCCATGTGCCCAAAAAGTTTAATCAAGGAAATGAAAATAATGACTTTTTTTGCAATGAGATTTTAGTTGATAAATGTTGCCAAAGCACTATTGAGACTTTCACAAGATTAAAATGCACATGTTTGTAGCAGAATGATGTTAGCAAACCAATGTCCTAGTGCTGCATCCAAGGGCTGCTGATAGAGTACTCTGAATTATTTAAAGTGTAAATGTGTAAAGATGCCTTTTCAGATTCCTCACAGACTCAAATTCAGTGTTATTTCTCCTGTTGCTGCTCCTCTTTTGTGTGGTTTTTTTTCCAATAGGTTAGTTCAAAGTACATTTCTATTAACTGCATAAATCTCTTTGTGCTCCCAAGAGCTGTATTCTATGGTTGCATTATACTTCCAGAGGATGAGTTTGGGCACAGGGAGGTCACTGGCAGGACAATCTGAGGTAACTTCCATTGAGTTTAGGCTGTCATCACATCAGAGGGTGATGGTTTGATACCTGGTAAGAACAAAGCCACAGCTGACTCACGCCCTGAGGCATAGAGATTAGCAGAGAGGATCCTTGGAGCCTTTTCTGGTTAAAACCAGATCACTGTGCTCCTGCTCACTTGTGTAGCAACAGTCCAGRTGACTTCAGCAGGATCACTGTGACAGAAAGTGACAGAAAGCAGTGCTTGAGGATCACATTGTGACACCCACAGGTCCCTGCAGGTGTCTGCACCCAGTCACGGCCATTTGTAGGGGTACCAGCACCCACCACTCTTTCAGGCTGTCCTGTTCCTTTGGAATCACAGCTTTCAGAGGTAAAAACAAAAAGCTGTGTATGGCAAATGCTGTCCTCATGGCTCCTGTTGGCTCTTTCACTGGACACCTCAATAGAARAGAAACAGAAGGCTGATGTTTGCCTTAAGGACTCCTGCCCAGGTTTTTMATTCTGCCCCTACAACTGCAGCATRCAAAGGCCAATACACATTTGAAATGGTGAAAGGAATTCTGGGTGCCAYAGGAGCCACAGGCAGATGAAGCAGCCCTCAACCCTCAGTGACTCCTCCACTGAATCTTTCACTCTTATTGGGGRCTGCTGTGAGCAGGTGAAACACAGGAAGCAGTTCCAGAGTGGGCAGACTAACAGCAGCCCTTTTGGTACACGCCAGGAATGATGGCTAAGCCCCAGTGCTGGGCAAGTGACAGACTTGGCTTCCCCAAGCCTGGGTGTGTTTTTACAGTGAGATTCAGGTGGGCTGCTGTTTAAGGATCCACTTTAGCAAAACTTGCAACTGCTTAGTGATCTTGATGCCAATGGGTCCCATTCCTACCTGCACTGTGGTGGCACAGGGTGCCATCCCCACCTGTGAGAGCAGGGTGCCTACAAATAAGGACYTGGGCTGTCACAGAGAGCTCTGAGCCTGCTATCTGATCCATAACCCAGTCCTGAATAGGAGAGAGGACCCCAAACACCAATATGTGTGACACTGTGCCACATCTCCTGTACCTGTCTGTGCCAGGGATCCCTTCTTTACTCCCGTGGCTCACTCTGTTCTGTGATTAACCAAGCAACATCTCATCAGTATGGGAGTGATCACAAACACTGGAAGGGATGAAAGCCATTGTGCTGGTGTCAAACTCTGATGGCAAGCAATTTCAGGGAGGTTGCCAGAAATCTGATCATTTCAGTCATTTCAAAAGAGTTTAAAGTAGTTGTTAAAAAGAAAGTGCCTCATCATCCTGGGAAATAGAGGCATTCTTGGCCTTCACTCAGGCATTCTTTAGAGCTAGTGACACATTTATGTGATTATAATGACAAATGACWTTTCTGTCCCTCTCTGTTTGTATAATAGATGAGATATGTCTGTGGTTTTTGAGGATGGAAGAAATAAGGGAGGGTGGAATATTTGTATTTCAAATACAGGAAATTGTAAAAGTTTCTCATTAGTAACCCCAGTCCTCACCCCCAAATGCAGGAAAACCAAATTAAAATTTTAACTTTGAAGGTGTAAGTCTAGGACAGGACCAGAATTGCATCAGAATTAGACAAACRTAGCTGCTTGATTTCTTGGCCAGGCTGGGACATATCAATTCCTGTTGGAGCTGTTATGGGCTGTGTCCTGCTGATTTTGTCAGCCTACACAAAGGACAGGTAAAGCTATCCTGGAGCCAGCTGACACAGGTCCAAACCCTGCCATCAGCTAAACTGCTGCAAATCATATTTGATCAGAGGCACACCAGATGTGAAGAAACCGAGAGCAGGATTTGGCCTGGTGTATTTCACTGGGGCAGCACAAAGTTACACACACAGATCTCTTGATGTTTGTGCTGACTCTGCTGACAGTGCTAATGCAATTAGGAGTTAAAATCATTACTGGAATTAGTCATCTTGATTTGTTCCCTTTGCTATGTCTGTTTCACAAAAGAGTTGTGCATTTTCCAAGTACAGAGAGCAGTTCAATTAAGTGTTTAACAGTTCCAGCTGCCCTCCAGAATTTGTTCAAACAGTCTAATGTGAAAGAAAAAGGCTGAAATTGAAGAATTCTGCAGTGTATAAGTTTGAATTTTGATTTATGAACTTGGCAGTCAGTCTGTACCAATTAAAAACATGCATAGGGTTTTTYCTCTTCTCCAGACAACTGTTCTCACCGAGCTGGTCTGTTGTGTCAGCATGGGCCGTGCCCTGGCTCTGCCCCAGCCAGGGAACTTGCCTTTGCACCTGTCAAAGCCCAGCGTGGAAAGTGCTGCATGACAGAGACTCAAAGTGGCAGTCCAAAATTGTTCACACAGCAACTTTTGAATGCTTGGAGAGACTTTTCTTTCATGTCTTAACTGTACAGTTGCAATTATAGAAGCCCTGTTCTCTGCACCAAGCCTTTTTTCAGCAGCAGAATTAAAGAGATTCTAAGTTTGTCAGTAAATCCTGACATTCAAGTGCTGAAGTTGGTCAGAGTAAGGCAGATTGAAAAGTTATAGCACTGGGAGATTTTCCATTGAATTCACATTGCAAGAGATGGATTCATCTTTCAAAGATCAAATGATCTGGAAATACAGATGMCATAATTTGATTTCTGTTTCTTTTTATTAAGAGTGCCAGGCTGGWTGTGGCTCTGGGCAAGCTGCTTTAGCTGCCCTGCCTGAGTGGAGGGACAGTGGATCCCAGAGGAGCTGGCCAACCTCAGCTGCTCTGGRATTCTGTGCATTCAACAAGATTTACACCCCATTTATCCTTGGCCAGTGGACCAAATAAAATAAATACTCTAGCATAGCTTTATCCTTAAAGTATGTATTACAGCTTTATGAGTTAATATAAATAAATGCAACAGCAGGAATGATTCATCTTCACTCTTTGAGCAACTGTAATATCTTACACTAGATAGAATGTCAGTATAGAATGAACAATTTGCTTTATTCATACCTGGTTCTTAGCAGTTTTGTTTATTAATTTCCCTTRCAGCAACAAAACAAATCCTGAAATTTTAAAATGGTACTTTGCTTAGTATCAGAATTAAGTTTCTGTGCCTTTAGGTGGAAATAATTGGTATCATTTTATGATACTCAGAAATGAATAAGAAGGGAATGTTTTTGCTGTGAGGAAATTTATCTTGTTTTCATTTAGGACAGTGAAAATTGAGAAAGAATCATCTACATTGTCAAAAACATTTCTATATGCATAAGTCAACAATGTGGTGCTAATTAACCRGGGTAAAATTAGGCTAATTTTATATTACTAATGTGCTAGTCAGTTTGGTAGTATTCAGATGATACTTCAGGATGCATGCTGAGAAAGAATATGTTCTTAAATGCTCCCAATGAAATGAGCCAAATAAATGAAACCATTGTTATATCGCAAAAAATTGCCCATGTCAAGGTTATGGAGAGATAATATAATAAAAGGACAAGAAGAGTTGACTGGATTTTTAGGTGCCAAAGTAACTTTGATGTGTGAGACTACAGACTCAAATGGCACTTGGTGCAGCCACAACTGCTTCAGCCTCAGTTGCACTAAAGTTTTATTATCCAAACCTTTTCCAGGCTGAAATGGTCACATCCTTCCAATGTAAAACCACTGATTACAAACAAATCTGGTAAGAGAATTTCCAGAACTCCAAATAGATCAGAGGATGGACACACAGCAGTGAGATTTCTCTCTGRCTTCTTGTCTTGAGCCCAGAGAGTTTTGTCACTGTACTCACCCAGCTCTGCTACTGCTGAAGTGGCTTCCTGGGTTTTACTATTTTCCCATGTGCTTGAGTCTTTATAGAGCCTTTTTATTCTTCCCCCAGTCATTATGGACAGCTGCACTTCCCAATATTGGGGCTTCTGTGAGCRCTTTTGGCTGGCACTGGATGGCCACGTGGCCAGTTTAGGATAGTGCCTAGAAGATTTTCATCCCCTGGTGCCTCTGCAGCAGATGTGCTGTGTCCAAATTAGAAATCCTGTGATGCTGAGCCTAGAGGGTGTTTGAGCCCTGTTGAATTCTGTCTCAGCTGGCACAGGTTGCCCTGCTCACTCTCYGGGTGTCCTGTTCACTCTCAGCCCTGTGTGTGATTTTCCCTCCTCCTGACAATAGTGTAGACTATGCACAATTTGTGGCCAACACCTACAGGGATTCTGCTGAATGGATTTTTCATGCAAACACAGGACAATCATTTTTTAAATAGAGTGTTTTTAAAAGACTATGGTGCAGTCTTGTTAAACACTACAGGGGAGCCTTCCTTTTTTTGTTTGGGTGCATGACTCTCMATTCTAATTCTGCTTTGTGTCTTTTGCTACCAGTACAACTCTTAAAAAAAGTATTAATTTTGTTTAAGCAGCAATAACRAAACCCAAAACAATATTATTTTGCATTTGGTGAAGTTAACTTTTATTATATTTGTTTAAAACATCAATTATGTGCAAAATAGGTTTGTATAAAATATCCCTCCTGGTAATTTAGCTTGCACTTCCAGCAGAACTAAGGGTATTGAATCAGTCTGGTTCCCAGTCTTTGCCTTGCAGCTAAAGAAATAAGTGATACGGAAGGTTACAGACGTGTGGGGAAAGGTTTTACTTTATAAATTTTATTACTTTTATAACCTTTTAGGTTGGAAGTTATTCTTGTGTTCATCATCTATGTTTTAAACATAAATAACCCCCTCTGCTATAATGCTGTTACACCACTCCTCCTGAATAGCCTCTCTTTTCTCTATCCAGAAAGAAATTTAATTTATAATTCTATCAATGCACCTTTTTTGTTACTTTTTGCATTATTCTAATTGATAATAGGTCAAATCTAAGATATGATAAGGAACRGCCCCTTGCCAAATTTTTTGGGGTTTTTTTTCAATTTTTTTTTTTTATCTTCAGTGCTTCAAATTACTCCTATGGTAATTTTCAAATGCAGTTAAGGAATAGCTTGTCAAAAATTATTTATTCATCTAATGATAGATGTGAATATCTTCTGGGATTTTAAAAAGTGCCTGAGCAAGTTGGAACTAATGAAGTTTAAGCATCTAATATGTTTAGCTTATCTAAAAAATCCTGTGAGATGGTGATACAAAACGTTTTAGACCCAACCACATTTTCAAAAGTGCCTTAGAGACACTTAATTGATTAAATTGGAAATAAACCACCCACTCTAGGAGTTAAAACCCTGAATATAAATATGCAATGAAATATTGTTGCATTTGAGAAGATTTAAGGCTGGAAAAGGATCAAGGCTTGTAGGGAGAAGTGGATTGAACACCACTGAACAACAAAACACTTTTCCAGTCCTTTCCTTTTACCTCCACATTGTGTCTGTCAGCCCGTTTGCCTTTTCCAGTGCTATCAAGGAGCCTGTTAACTGTATTGCTGCCCCGAGAAAAATATCAACCTGCTAGTTATTAAACCAGGAGAGGTTAAAAATGTCCCCTACATTGTGCTGATAGAAAAASCTCTGAAGCATGAGAAAACATCCCAGGGATTGTGTCAGTAACAATAAGTACTCCTTTAAGAAGCGCTCCRTCTTCCAAGAACTAAATTTCTGTCTGAAAGGGAGATCAGAAGAGCTCCCAGYAGCAGAGCAGCAAAACCAAGCCCCAATTATTATCCCACAGAGACAGAAACTGCAGCTCTTCCCTGCTCGTGATAAAGGCAGCTCAAGCCCCGTGGSTTTCCTGAGAATGTTGTTTGATGTCCTCCAGCAAGGCTGTGCCAGGGACAGTTTATCAATCCAAATTTATCAATCCCTGTGCTGTGCTGTCCCCTGTGCTCAGCCCAAGGTGGCACTTGTGTCACACAACACCTGCAGTGCCAGGGCAGGGCTCTCCTGGGGAGGGGCTGAGCCAGGGCCAGAGAGCTCCAAAGGACTGAGAAACTCCTCCTCATCCTCATCAAAGCCTCAAGGAGGGACTCAAGGCCAGCCCAGGGTTTTACTTCCCCGCTGGGCAATTCTTGTATGCAAAATGTGGGTCTGTGCTGAGACCTTGCAGAAAAATCCATGAGATGCCTCTGCGTGAGGCAGTGAGTGCCTGGCTGCTGTAAATCACCTCTTGAGACAGTATTTCTACTTTAATGCATRGGGAACAGGGGGAGGACTAAACTCCTGCCTAAGCTGCCTCATTTGAAYACCAAAAGTCAGGCTGAAGTTGCTCTGCTTTAAACTGGAGAGGTTTATTTGGTGAAGGAGTGGGAAGATGTGTCCTGGTAGGAGTGTTTTGGGTCTTTCAGGAGTTAATAGCTACTTGTGTCTGGTCTTTGCGTTGCTCTGTCTCTTCAGATTCTGCTCACTCTGCCTGAAATTGTCCGTTTATACCTGGTCCATTTGCATCCACTTTTGGATATTTTGTCTTATTGTTCTGAAGGAGAGTTTGCCAGTTCTGTCATTTCAATAAATTGCACATGCTTTGCTGCAGATTTGCCTTCTGTTCCTTTGCTTTTGAAGGCTTAGCTGGAGAGTGAGGGMTGCCAAAATTGCAACTGTGCAGTATTTCCTGGCCTGGCAAGTTGCACATTTCTCCCTTGCTGACAATGCCATGAATTAGTGAATGATAATGTGGTTATCGTTTTTTGTGCCTTTCTCACACCTGGCTTTGTTCATCTGCAAAGAATTCATGTTCTCTCTTAAATGACTAAAATTGAAGCATTTCCAATGTAGTAGAAGGAGAACCCACAAAAACTCCTTTCCCTTATGCTGGTAGGGTACAGGACAATTAATAGCAACTTTTATTAGAATTGGTCAAAAAAAAAAAAACCAAAAACCAAACGTATGCAGTGCAGAGCTCAGATTAGACCTGAGTTAGCCTGAAAGCTACTGGAAGCTCAGAATCTGGTGATTTAGATATGATCCCTTCTCTGCCACAGGGGAGAATCTTTCAAAAGCAAAGCATTCAATCCAGAGCTGGAACACCWGGGCTCTGGGACACGCATCTGTCTCCTAAGGACACACAGATACACTTGCACTCATAAATATTTCGCCAGACCTGAATACTTTTCCTACCTTAGGAGCTTAGTGAGCAAGAATTTTGTGGCTTGTCATTTGACTGTCAAAGCTGCAAGTTGATTTACTATTGACAGATTTAAATGGAGAAGGAGCTGAGGCCACGTCTGTTCTTCTCTGTTGTTCCATTCCTGCTCGGGGTGAGGAGAAGGAGCCTCTGGTGATAGCAGAATAAATCTCTAAATCTCCAGAGAGCCTTCTGAGGGAGCAAGTGGCTGCTGTGGAGAGCTCTGCACCTCAGAATATATGGTGGTAATTAAATTACTGCTAATTGAGTTTAGTAGTCCAAAGGTTCAAACACTAATGAGCTAAAACAGGGAATAAGGAAAAAAAAGGGAAATACCTTTCCCATAACTTTTTATGTTTTCCATCTCATACTTGCCTAGCCTGCACTGAGAATCACTTTCTGTCACATGTCCCATCTCTTTTGAATTTGTTATTCTTGGATTTATTTTCTTTGGGGGCAATTTTATTTGTAGTTGATGTTTGCTTACAGGATTGGAAATAAAAAAAATTCGCTGCCTGTCATAAAACAATTTACCTGAGAGAAAACAATAACACCATTGAGGAAACTGTACAGTTACATTTCTTGGTAAATATGTGCTTTTTACTGATTGCTTTTACTTTCACAATTTCTCTTTCCCAGCCCTTGACAGCCTCTAACTCCCAAGAATAAATTTCCTCTTGCTCCAAAGCAGGTTACATCAGCTAGGCTGATAAAAGTGGTTGTATTAGCAATGGGTAATATCACAGAATGGAGACAAACCAACAATCAATAACGGTAATGATCTGTCATTAAAAAAATATTAAAATGGCAGCAAAATTCATACATTGCATTTTTTTCCTCCCAGTCTCAGTAACATAAATCAAGATATTAAGAAGCAAGCAACTGAATTTAGTTTGTATGGAGCACTTTTTAATGGCATGTGGGGAAGCAGTGYTACTTTTGTTGCTTTACATATTTTAAAAAGCTATTAGCCTTAACTGTGCTTGCTGGCAATTGTATTCTTCTGATCTCAGTTTTCTGCAAGTTCTGCCTCTTGATTTACAATGTGTTATCATCAACTGCCCTATTTTTGTAATTTATTAAGTATTCTTTTCTTATTTCTTCACGGATACTGTTGTCTCTACAATGAAGCTTTAAAAATGAGTAGGTTTCCTTGATTATTATTTTGTAGCACTTGGGAAAATAATGGCATTGTAACTCATGCTATTCTGTTAAATTCACATCAACAATCAATCTGCTCTGTAATTGTTTCTGGCTCCTCGGAATTGGTTCTCTGGAAGCACTGGGGTTTAGATCTTACTTTGCTTGCACATAAGGAAAGCAGTGGGATGACTGGTTTTACCTCCACTTGTCACTTTTCCAGCTCTAGGAGGAATTAGTCTCTATCTCTCAAGGTAAAGTGTAGTATAGATTTCCTAGCACACTGGATGGAAGCCTTTTGATTTAGGAAATTATTTTGTGGACTATCACCAGTCTTTTAAGATACACATTTCATATTGCAGCCTGTGTGTTAATGCAACATTTTTCTCCAGGTAGAAACTATAAATTGGTATTAGGAACCCAAGCATCTTTTACTTTTTCTGGTTTTATGGTCTCTAAAAAATGTCATTTATATCCCATCTCATGCTTTATCTGTTATCATTTTGAGCATTCAAGATCCCTTTCATGTTATTTTTCAGTGAATCAGAGAAAGGCAATTCCATCTTTTTACAGAGTTTTCTCAACTGCAAGGAACATATTTGAGAAATCTCTTTTTTTTGCTTCTGAGAAGGATACAGAATCCGTTGTTCTATAATGCAACATCTTTCTCATTTTAGATATTTTTCTATAATGTCTTCTGTACTTGAGGATGAGAAAGGGTAGCTTATGTCTAATAAATGTCAAACAGGAGATGTGCCAAATTTTCAGTGGCAAACTGCAGTGAAGCACCCAGCCTAAAAGCTGAGATATATGAAATATATTGTTTGGAGCCACGGGCCAGTAAGGACTGTTAGATATGTCYTGATGCTTTCCTGCTAAGATTTTTGGTGGAAATTAAACTCTTCAAGTTAAACCAAGTACATGTTGCTCACTCACCCATGACTTCCTCAGGTTTTTGTTTTATTTACAACACCCTTGGAAATTTAAGCTCTCAAAGCTCTCTTATTATACCTTGTTGAAACAAAATTAGAATAGAAAAGAAATATTAACCARTTATTTATGGAGAAAAAAAGAATTCATGTCCTCCTCAAAAATCACTTTTCTTTGCAGCCAAGAGTGGTGCCYTCTTCCAAGGCAGTAGAAAGATTTGAAGCTCAGGTATATGTATTTCTCTTCTTGACCTCTCTCCACAGAGGAGCAGCATGGTTTACATATGGGAACACAGTTGGTGCTGTTCTCCACAGGCCAGTAAAGAATGGGGATGGGTTTCAGGGTTGCCAGAAGGATATCTGAGACCTTTTCTGARCAGCACTGCTCCATGTACAGCCTTTTCTCTTTTTCCTCTGCATGYTGTCATTTAAAAATGCATTCTGGTTTCAAAACAACAAATTTTGGTTTTGCAAATTTGGACAGGGATTTATTTTTCCTCAGTTGGTGGGGTATTATCACATCCCTACTGTTTTTATTCTTCACAGGAGACATTTTTAAAATGCCACTTAAAAATAAAATCTTGCTGCAGCAAGGGAGGGATTATCACACATTAATTTGATATGCTCACTCTGAGTGGTTTTATTGCTTTTCCCAACAATTTAAAATTTCAGTATTTAGAACCCATTTCAGAAATGATCATCAGAGGATATTACTCTTACCCATGAAGGACAGATGATGTACATTTTCACAGCTTATTAGGCTCCTAGATTTACCCTGAACACATACACGAAGTCTGCTTGAAATACTGGCCTCCTACACAGCTCCATGTAAATTGCTGGGTAGATGGTCCCACTGGGGTTCCTGTTTTGTACCCTGGAACTATCAAGATTCAGAGCGCCAGTGAGCATCCTAATGATAGCTGAGAGTGCTGAAACTTTCTGTTTTCATGGCAACCACACAATCTGTTGCACAATAACTACTGCTTTGTCACTTGTTTCAAGATGAGCTTTGAAAACAGTTGGCAGGAGAAAAGCATCTTTTCATGCCTTCTCTCTACTGAGCCTGATATTGTTGCCTGATGTGTTTTGTTAGCACAGGAGATCCAYCTCTGCCCGTGCAGGTAATTGGCAGGGGGCTTTCAGGCTGTGTGATCAGCTTGCTGCTCGTGCCTCTGTGCTAATGAGAGTTTCCTTGGGGGAACGCTGATCTGAGCCTCACCTTGCCTGCTCCTCTCCTCAGAGGCAGCAGCTGARGCTCATGAAGGTGAGAGGCAGACCTGAGGAAAGGTGCATTGCCAGTAAAAACAGCAGCCATTGTCTGCAGAAACCCAATTAGGGATCGGCCACGTGGGGCACGGCACAGTCGGGGGTGTGGGYGAGTGCAGAGGAGGCCTTTCACAAAGACTCCTCCAAAAGTGTGCTTGTTGTGTCTCCCACTCATGCTGTGCCACAGCCCCAGAATGGTGCCAGGACAGGAGAATTTCATGTTGATGTTAAAAAACACAGTCTGGGCTCTCTGACTGTTATCCCACAGTATATATTAAATAATATCCCACATGTATAAATTAAATAATGTTAATTTATACAGATCATGTAAAACAGCTAACTTTCATCTGCTTCTCCAAATGGCAAGGAGATATGAGCTGCTGCCTGCTGAAAGCCATGGAAATGACCCAGTAACATTCAATGGGCTTCAGATCACACTCAAGATATTMATTTCTGCAGCAATTTTTAGGACATGATCCCAACACAAGCACACAAATTCCTGCCTGCTCTCTCTGAGAGGCTGCCTTGCACCAGGGTGTGSCTGATTCCTGTGTGCTCGCTGCTCTCCAGGAGAGGAGCTGCTCCAGCTGTGGCTGGCCTTGGGAGAGGGGTAGAATCACCAGGGAGGTGGTAGAATCACCATCTCTGGATGTGTTTAAAAAAAGAGTGGCCATGGCACTCATGCTGTAGTMTGGTTGAGGTGTTAGGGCATAGGTTGCGCTTGATGATCTTACAGGTCTCTTCCAACCTCATTATTCTGTGATTCTGTGAGAGGGGTACAGAGAGATCCTGAGGTTTCCTAAATGTACTCCTGGGRTGCTTCCCAAGTGAATGGGCTTCCTCAGACCTCTCAGCCACAGGAGAGGGTGGTGTCCCTCCTACTGGTGTGGACCTCGGTGCAATGGGATGTGATGACAAGGCAGTTGCAGCCAGTGGAGCCTCCTAGATCAGGAATCAGAGTTCAAGTCCCGGGGAAAGCAGTCAGACCCCCTGTGTGACCACCTGTGTGCCATTTCACTCAGATGTCRCTGTGTAAGACCCAGGTATTGACCTCTCAGGGATGGTGTGCACATACAGGGAGGAGATGCACTAACCTTGCTGCTCTTCCTGGTGGTSAGGTGAAATTTGCTGGGCTAGCCATGAAATGTTCCCCTGTTCTTTGGTTTTGAAGGCAGATATTGTTAAAGAACCACCAACCAAGCAATRCACATCCTGGAGACCAATGCAATCCTGAGCTGGTCAATAAGCARGGTGTCAAGTCAGTGATTTTGCTTGGTCCCTTGTAGCAGTTATTCACCTGACCTGGTGGCTCAGCTGCAGCTGTGGTCAAGCTCTGATTATCACAAAAAAAAGTGAAGAGGAAAAGTCCTGGAGTGCCAGCTCCCTCACACAGTGCCTCTGTGCCAGAAGGTGCCCTTGGCTGCYTGACTCAGTGCCCTGCCCTGCCTGACCCAGTGCCACCATCCCCATCCCTTCCTTGAGAAACTGTCCCCACAAGAGCTCTGGTGCTGCTCCTTAAAGCAGGCTGCAAGCTCCAGGGGTGCCTAACCCTGGTAGCTGCCTTTGAGCCTCTGCTCTTCTGCTTCCTGCACTTGGTCTGACCTACACATTTTCTTTTGTTTTGCTAAAAATAGGTGGTCTAAAGCTTTCAGCAGGATGAAGTGATCTGTTCAGAGACAARCTGCAATGTTAAAGTGCATCTGCCTTTCAGCAAGTATAATATGCATCAAMTAAATTATCTCAATGAAGGCTAAATAACACTTTACTGTGCTGACCAGGGAGCTTCAAATTTCTGTTGTCTCAGACAACATTTTGTTGCTTTGAAAATGGTTTTCTTCATAAAAGAAAACAACACTGATTAGTGGCTGTTTGGAATTAAAATATTGGGCATTTTTGTTGTCAAATACAAYGATGGAACAAGAACAATTGGCACAGGAAAAGTAATTTTAATTTTCAATGTCTAAATTGATCAATTAGGAAAGAATGAGATTGGCAGGGACATAACCAAGAAATATCGATAGGTAACAAGTGTCAACACTGTAATTTGGCCTAGTCTCTAAATATATGTGCTTGCTCTCTCCCTAACTCCCTCATCCATAATTTATAAATCATTGATGCAATAMTGACACACAGACAGACATTACACAAGGATTCCTCCAGTCTCACAACTGGGGATTTCAAGATGAAACAGTCAAAGTGTCTGAGCGATCCCGGAGGCCAGGGCCATTCCCCAGCAGTGCACACACACAGCTGCTGTTCTGAAAAATACACAGCCAACGTGGATGTGACAGAAAAGGGAGGGAGGGAGGGAGCCAGGAGGGGTGGGGGGTTAAAGGGAGATCAGGGCAGAGCCAGAAATAGATGAAGTTCCTGTACCGTGCTGGCTTTCAAGGCTTCTGTTGCAGGATGGGCTGGGTGTGCATTCAGATGCACATTTTAACTCTGAAATTTTAGACKGCCACTGCCTCAAGCATTGCCCCACATTCCTGTTTTTTCCCCGTTTTGTGATTGTAGTGTGAATTAGCAGGAGAGGCAATTTCTGTCCCTGAAAATGCTGGGCTCTTTATCCTTTTGCTTGTCATTTCCAAGATGTTTTGAACAGCTCCTTTGGGATGAAGCTTTCATGGAATTTTCCCTAATACTGTCACTTGAAAGTTTGAAGTGCTGCTTCAGGTATTTTGATAAAACCTGTCAAAAAGGGCTTTCGATTCAATTCAGTTTCCCTTGCTGTCTAACCTAGGTCTAGAAGAGCTACAAACAGAGCTGTTTAACTGCATTTAGAGGCCTGGGTCCTGGGATTAGGGTAAGCAGGAAGTGGATTTTCATATTCACAAGAGAAGTGTCTGGGTCACTTTCCCTGGAAGTTTCTGGGTATGTAGCAAGARTTGTATTTTCTTTGGAAGTTTTCCTTGCTCCCCCTATGGATTTAATCTCTTGCTGCGATCTGAGAGACACCCTGCTCAGTTTCCTCAAAGCACTGACACAAATCCTGACAGAACTTCCAAAACCCCTGGCAGGAGAGTACTTAGACATTCTTTCTTCTGCTTCCCTTGCCTTACTTATCTGCTGCCTCAGGAAGATGGGTACCTGTCTCCAGGGGCTGCATTCCCCAGGAGGGACTGTCTCTTGCTGTTATTGATTATGGTGTATTTTGTTTTGCATTTGCATTTGCTTTGCATTTGTCTTTCTGGAATGCAGTGGKTACCATCAAGGTTGACTTTAAATCAATCCCCTGACACTGGCAATGGCTGTAATGGATTTTTACAAGGCAATTATCTTTGTTGTGGAAAATGTCCAGATATAATTCATGTTAAACTGTATTGAAACCTGTAAGCCAAACCATTGGAAGTGTTTTAGGAAGATCAACCCTCCAGTTCTAAGYGTCCATCACTGCAAGAGGAAGGGCATTTCCCAGGGCCATGAGGTAGAAAATGAGAGTASAGCAATGAACATTAAGGTTTGGTGWGTTGTGTTGGGAATGCACAGATTCCCACGTGATGAGATACTTCCATGTACAGTGAAGTGCCACCCCTTCCAGAACTGAACATCATCATGTGGACACTTTAGAAGGGCAAGGGTATTTTAAATCCATCAGCTTTTCCTTCAGTCTGCATTTGCAGGCAGGTTTTGAGGCTGAAATAGCAGAGTACACAAAGTGCTGATATCTAGTGTTATGGAAATCACATATTTTTACAGTCCTCTGAGTCCTAAAAGTTCCTATTTCCTTATTAAAGGTAAACTGGTTTGGATTCTCTATCTTTCTCAAATCCTAAATGGAATGAAAATATGAGCTCTTGGAAGTGTTGCAATTTCCTAACACTGAGTCTCTAAACATGCTAACACAACATTGGACGCAGCAAAGATTATTTGAGTGGCTATTGATGTGAGGTGCTCATAAAACTGGGGCTGTGTTTGAATTCTCATGACAGACTCATGAATTTCCTCAGGAGCGCAGCCCAGTGGCACAGGATTCACCATCAGATTTGTTTGAAATAAGCATACAGCCAATGTATATTTCAGCCTCTCATTACCATACAAGGCAATGCTTGTATTTTTTAGAGAGTCTCAAAGTTGGCAAATCTCTCTGGAGAAAGCACAATTTCCTCTCTGTTGTCTGGATTCTTGAAAAGGCCCCAGCCTTCATCCCCTTCTCATAATTGTAGCAGTGTTCTGGTGTTATGATTAACTTCAAACATAGAATGAACAGCTTTATCTGACATTTTCATTATGCTCCAACAAAACATCCCATCCAGCGTTTCCTAGATCTTTTCAGTTGGAAGTTCATTAAAGATGATTGTGCCAGGGTGGACCAGTATCCTTTAGAAATAGGATACTTTGTAAAGGTTTGGTTTTGTCTGGAAGTGAATTTTAGAGTTAATCCCAGTGAAAAAGGAAAGTACTTGTGGGAGATCRGGTGTATAAAGGTCTGAACCTTAGAACTTTCTGAGTGCAGTGTTCAGAGAAGTTACAAAAATGTGAAGTATCCTACTCTTCCTTAGGGATACAAGTTCAGGTTTAATCACCAGCAGAATTAACAGACTTGGATCAAAGTCTATGAAAGGAAGCAAAGAAAAAAATCTATAGAATATGTGTCTTACAACTTCTGGGTTTTTAAAATTTTTGTCTGTAAAAAATAAATATCTACATCACTCTGGAGCTTCTGGTGAGCTAATCAAGTAATGTCCATTTATTTTAGAATGTCAAGAGCAGTTTAACCTCAAGATGGTGCTAGATGGTTAAGTTGGCTGTCACAACAGCCATTGTTTATCTTTAAAATTTTTTTCAGAACGAAAAAAGCATCAGTAACATGTAATTAGTTAATAACCTATAAGAAAAGACAAAGACTTCATATTAAATGCATCAGTTTTACAGATTAATATGTTCATCAGCCTAAGCAAGACATSAATTGATTTGAAAAGATATTAATTGTGTCAATGTTTCAGAATAGAATAGTGCTTGGGAAGAAACAGGGCATGTATGAAAGTCATTGGAACCACAATGGGTGGGAGATACACAAGGTGTCAATTGTCAGCTTAGCTGGTTATTAGAACCAGACAGCCTGGGAGSCATGGGACTGTAATTGTGGCAAGAAAAAGTGATCAAAATGTGTCAGATAAATAGTAAAGACTGAACATTCCTGAAGAAGTTAAGGAACTTCTTCATTCACAATAAGTAATATGTAGAAGTGCTTTAGTTATTTCAAATAAAGCTGATCTTCTGCTGGAAGATGAATATCCAGAGTATGGCTGCTGTACCTGGGCTGCAACCCATCCCTGAATGGGTGAGCAGAACATGAGCAGAGGAGCAGAACATCAGGACATGAGCAGAACCTCAGAACATGAGCAGAATGTCAGGAGATGGGCAGAATGTCAGGACATGAGCAGAACTTCAGCAGATGAGCAGAGCATGAGTAGATGAGCAGAACATCAAGAGATGAGCAGAACCTCAGCAGATGAGCAGAACACAGGAGATGAGCAGAGCATCAGGACACAAGCAGAACCTCAGGAGATGAGCAGAACATCAGGACATGAGCAGAACCTCAGGAGATGAGCAAAACATCGGGAGATGAGCAGAGCATCAGGACATGAGCAGAACACAGGCGATGAGCAGAACCTCAGGACATGAGCAGAACCTCAGCAGATGAGCAGAACACAGGAGATGAGCAGAGCATCAGGACACGAGCAGAACCTCAGGAGATGAGCAGAACACAGGAGATGAGCAGAGCATCAGGACACGAGCAGAACCTCAGGAGATGAGCAGCACTGGCACAGCAGCTCTGTTACCCTCAGCAGGAGCAGCTGTATGGATGCTGCAGAACAGAACACCCAGGCTGCTGCTGCTGCTGCTGCTGCTGAGRATTTTCCCTGCAGTTATGGCACCAGGTCTGATTTTCTAGAACAGCCCAACAGTGACCAGATGCCCAGAAATTCATCTTACAGCATCTTTCCTTGTAGGACAGTTAAGGGAGAGATTTTCCAAGGAGCCCATGAYAGCATTTTTACTGTTTGTGGTAAAACAAACAAAAAAAACAACAGTGCCAGGTCTGTACAAACTGTACCTGAGCCTGGTGCTCTCTAAAACTGACCTGCTCACTTTGAAAAGATCTTCTCCCAAAATGAGATGTGGGTCTTCTTGAAGATCTTGGTTCCTGGGCACATCTCCTATGACTGGTGGGTGATGGAAAGCAGGGAAACTCTTTTCCCCACACAGAGTAATTCTGTTATGCTTTTTGTTTTCTTCTGTATTTATCAATATTTGGTCTTTTTTTTTGGCAACAAGATTTAATCCTTTAGAAAAGCTGCAAAATAAGAGTAATTTATGTGACAAGTTAATTTATTTTGCAYCAGAAAGGCCTTTCAAAAAGATGGCTGTTTAATATATAATCTTATAAATGAATCAGCAAAATAATATGGGAACTTGGGGATGTGCAGTGATAGAAGGATTTTTTATTAAATTTTACTTTATTTGGATTTTTTTATTTCCCCAGACATTTTTCTTGGTATCTTCCAAAGTTTTTATAATTGTTTAATGCAAGCAATTACTTACAAGGTGGCTGTATCACCCAAGACAATGTTACAGAAATGTGAAAAACCCCTGGCATTGAAAAGGGATGCTTGATCTCCTGAAATAATTGGATATTTGCCATCATTCCTTTGTCACCTGAAGAAAAGAAGGTTTTACAGTCCTTCCTATTTGCAAATCTGMAATAATGTACCTTAACACAGTGCTGCCTATGCTGCTCAAATATTAGTTTTTTCATTATTTGTAAAATGCTGGTTTTGGAGGGGAAAAATCAGCTAAATGTGATTGTCTGGCTTTTTAAAGCAGGGAAATAGAAACTAAACTGTGTGTCCTACCCAGATTTTTATCAGATGCAGATAAAAATATAAATAGCCTAGGAGACAGTGTCCTCTTAAGTGATGATCCTAAGGTTAGTGGGACTTTTTGAGAAGATTTTTCTTGTCTAGACAGTTACAAAGAGGGTGGAAGTTGATTTAGGTTTYTTACTGTAGGGAATATAATTCTACATCCCTCATATTCAGTATGTAAGCATGAAGGTATTTTATGTGTGATTTTAGAAAGCACTTTGTAGGAATTATTCTGAATTCCATCTATCTGAAAATATATTTTTAAAATTATTTCAAATGGAAAATAGGTCACATATTTTAGAACAGTGGGGAAATCAACATATTATTTTTGTTTTCACTAGATTAAATTCCAAAGTGACGTTCTGGCTGACAGAAGGAGAGACACAGCAATAAAATTCATGCTTATATGTTCAGGCTTAATCAAGGGGAGACTTAGGGTAAGAGTGTTTAGCTAAAAGTCATTTTAAGTCACAAATACATAAAAATAGATGATTAATTATGTTGTCYACTTGGGGCAATGACTGTGCAGGACAAATTGCATTTGAACTTAGCTACAAAAGAGTTTTAAAAATGAAAGCACTGGATGGCATTGAAAAAAATAATTCTTCCTGTCAAAGGATCATGTATTGATCCAGGGAAATTATTCCCTTTGGGTTTGTAGAGGAATTTAGAAGAAAGCTGTCTATAGATATTGATCCTGACACAGGATCCTGGCAGTCACAGGCTCAGAGCTGCCACTTCTGAGATCAGGAGGCTGGATGTTTGCAGTGACCTCTGCCATGCAAAGATCAGAGTCAGCATCTGGATCTCCATATGGAGGATGAAAGTTTTTGTATCACAAAAATCTTTCCAACAACTGTTTTGGCAGGGACAATCATAAAAAGAGTATTTGAGCATCTTATTACACTGTTAATATATTCCCATCAGGAAGTTAAACTAATTAACTCCTCTCTTATGCATACCTTGGTGATATTTTTACATTTCCCAGGGCACATAACCAGTCACAAGAAAAAGAAAATGTCACCTTCCAATAGTCACTCCCTAGCAGGCACTGGAGGACACTCTTAAAGCAAAATTTTTTGTGTGCTGTTAAGTTTCTTGTTGAGGTAGAACAAAAGATGATGGTCTCACCTGACAAATTTGCTTCACCTTGGTGTGTATCTATCTCTTCTTTGTCTTTTTTTAAAATATATTTTTACTTTGTGCTCTTGMGATCAGTCACTTATTCCAGTTGTGTTCTCTGACTGGCAGAAAAAAAAGTTTAATAACTRAAATTAGTCAAGGCAGAGCTCCTGGAGAGTCCAGCAGAGGATCCCAGGAGATGGAGGATGGTAAAGGGCTCTGAGAGGATTGCAGGGCCTGGAGCAGCTCACAAGGGCTGGGAGAGCTGGGGCTGCCCAGCCTGGAGAGGGGAAGGCTCAGGGGCATCCCCTCACGGGCAAATATCTCCAGGGGGATGTGCAGAGAAAGCAGCCAGGCTCTTTTACTGCTGTGAGTGACAGGCCAAGAGGCCCTGGGCACAAAGTGAACCGTGGGGAGCTCCCTGTGCACACAGGGATCCCCTTTTCACTGTGAGGGTGCCCAGCAGTGGCACAGGGCACCCAGGGGGCTGTGGAGCCTCCTCCATCCTCAGGGATGTTTGGAGCTGTTTGCCACAGCCCTGGGCAGCCTSGTGCAGGTGACCCTGCCTGAGCAGGGGCTTGGCCAAGATTGTCCCCAGAGGTCCCTTCCAGCCTCATCCATTCTGGGACTCTGTGAGCCTGTGCCATTCTGTTCAGCGTTTGTGATGCCATCTGTGACAATGATGAGGARTAAAAGCCGTGGATCTCTTTAGCTCTGAACTAAACCTACAACYCCTCTTGCCTTCTTTTGTTGTTGGGGTTCAATTTCCTCAGACTRTCTGTAAAAACAAGGTCCAAAAAAGAAACATCATTTGGGAGAAAACCAATTTTGGCATTGAATATTGGTCAAGTAGAACAGAACATAATTCAGGTGAGTAATGAAGGACAACACAAGGTACCTGTGTGCAAACAAGGTACCTGTGTGCAAACAGCCTCTGGGGGCAGCCTCTGACATTTAGGTTTTTTTTCTTATTGTGGGGGAGTGCATTTTTTAAAAAGTATCATCAATGTGTTGTGGAAACCAACAGCAACATGGAAGGATAAGGGTCATTKTCTGCCTCTACCTAATGCTTCTAAATGAGGCATTTTTAGAGAATTGGATCTCAAATGGCCTCTGTGTCAGTCAAGGTCATTTTTTTTTTTTGAGTTTGCCTGATGCACACAGGGAAGGCACTGTATTAAATGCTATTCAGCATAATATCCCTGATTTAACATGTAGACAATTATGAAGGATTAACCAGAGACAATAGCTGTGAACCTTTATTACCTGGATCAGCAATGTTGGAAGAGCAAATGGAAGGCATAAATGAAATAATCTGTTGCTGGGCAGTTGAAGAACACACTAAATCACCTGGCTAACCAAGAATGAAGACTGTGTTTTTGAACTGACAGAAAAAATCATGGTTAAGGTCATGGTGGATTTATTACCCCAAGGAACATTATAATAAACTGGTTTGTCTTTAAATTAACTAAAGAAAGCCTCAATCCTCAGCCAATTCTCTGTTGAAGGCACATGAATTTGTCTAGAATTAATTAGATGACAATGTAATCTGATCAAATTGATGGAAATCTATTGAACTGCATGAACTATATGTTTTCAAAAGAGGCAGTGAAGATTTTGGCAGCACTTCCTTTGGCTTTCAGGAAATTCCACAGTTGGAGAACTTTGTGTTCCAAAGCCAGTGTGAGCACAGAGCTCAGCTAATTTATTTTTTTTTTTTAATTTCACCAAGCAGATTTTCTGAGAGGAAAGAAATTATGAGTGTTTTAAATATAATGTTCCACCTTCTATTTAGAAATGTCTAAGTTATTCAATGGAAATTGAATGCAAGGAAGTATAACATTAATTTCATGAAATAAAAGGAACCATTCTGAAAATRTTTAAAACTTATTCAAGTGCTTATAATTTAAAAAATCGCTTTCACCACAATCCATATTTAAATGAAATTTCAATTCCTGTGAACACCCCATTGTTACAGAAAAAAAATCAAGTGAAAACATGCTGCAAGTCCTTTCAAGACTAGTTGTCTCCTTTAATATTACCTTGCTCTGGGACTCAGCAAATTGGAATAGCTRGGCCCGGATTTATTCCAAGTTTAGCAGCTTTCCTGAAGGGGAAGGAGCCTCTGTGGTGGTGGCAGAAAGAGAAGCAGCTCCAGGGGGCTGCACCCCTGGCAGTGTGAGAATGGTTGGCATGGGACACACAAACCCCAGGGTGATCAGGGGGAAGAGCTGTGGTTCATTCCTGCTGGAACCCCAGCACACACTGGGGGTTTTATTCCTACTGYTAACCCCAGCAAGTGCTGGCCATTAGGAATGAGGCCATTTTTGTGAGGATAAAAAAGATCTCCTACCCAGGTAACTGACTTCCACTGCAACTCAAGCTGGCCAGCTTATTTACACCATAAAATTGTGCTTAAAACCTAAACTGAAAGCCTCTGCTTCAGCCCCTCTGGACAGACAGAGAAACAACACAGAAGAAAAGGATTTCATACCAAATTCCTATTTTCTGTCAGCAAGCGCCTTCAGAATTACAGTTGAATAATTGCAGCCAGATTGAAGAGCTTCATGGATGTTTTGAAGTTATAAATATTGTCCACAGATGTTCTGCCCAGTGAATTTGAGTGTGTAATAGCCTGTGATGAAGCGTGCAGGCCTATCAGTGTCTCTGGGGAGGACTCTGAAGCCATTTTACACTCTGCACTGAGCAGGGTGTATAAAAGGAGATCCTGCTAAGCCAAGTCCCCAGGAGTTAAATTCCCTGTCAGGGTTTGAAGCTATTCAGGGTGTTACTAATAACAGAAACATCATTATCTGCAGCTAAACTCATTTACATTCTATATTTTGGAAGAAGAGAATTGGGATTAGTTAGGAGAGGACTGTTCTTGCTCCCAGCCAAAGGGTGAGCCCTGGGGTATGAGGTGTTACCCAAGAGACTTCTTGATTTCTTGTTCTCGTGTTTATTGATTGTCAGCCTGCATGGAGGACATGTAGCTACAGACTTGAACTTGAAAAAAGCTTCTTCTTGAGTGTTTTGACAGTCTGGCATGTGTCTTGTTTAGATTTGAATAATTTAATAGCTATAGTTGTAAAATCAGTACAGCAGAACTTGCATGTTTCTTGACAAAGATGTTGAAGAGTGCCAGTCCCAGAGCTGGCCCCTGAGAAGCTGCACTTGTTGCTCCTTCCCTGTGGATATCAAGCCGTGGACCACAACTCTTGGTGTGAAACCACCCCAACAGCTCCTGATCCACTGAGTGCTCCATCTCTCAAACCCATGTTCCTCCAGTTCAGAGACAAGCATTTAAYACCACCCCAGTGAGCTGATAGTGCTGAGGGGATTCAAACCCCAGCCAGMCTTTGCTATTCACACCTGAGCAGTTTAAAATACCTGCACTACAGCAGCCTCATAAATWAGCATGTTACAGCTTTTCATTACAGATGTGGCAATGTCATCCAAGGAAGTTAATGACTCAGGCACCAGGAAATGGCCTTCCAGGTAGAGAATGTTCAGCAGATCACAGTATTCCATTTATAGCACAGCAGATGATCTGAAATGTCACCATTGCTCTGGAGAAAACAAAGCGCAGCATCCATCCATAGCTGGAGGCCATGTCAGTGGGAAAAGAGTTTCCCTTGCTGGCTCAGGCACTTAAAATTCCTGCTCATCTATTGCAATACATCTTGTCTTTAGCAGCTCCATGGCTTTGATAATAATATATGGTAATTTTCTCACTGTGGGTAGTGGAAGTCAGGGCTGGAGTASTGGTGGTTTTTTGAATGTTTGAGGGCACACCACGAGTCTCAGAAATTCTCTCTGCRTCTTTGTGCTGCTGATGCTGTTTAACTATCTCAGGAGCACATAGACTGAGAAAGAGAGAGAGAAAAGAGTGTGCCCAAGGCTCCCTCCATGGCAAACAAACCAGAGTAGAGCACCTTGGTTCTCAGGCCTGCTGGTCTCTTTAGTACAAGGTRAGAAGCTGTTTCCAACACCATGGGATTGTGCATGCCTTTCTGCAGCATGCTCAGCTGGTACTATTTTGTGTTAAGCTCTACATCAAAGTTTCTTATGTCAATTCAGTGACATTCCCATGATGTGTACCTGGAATGTGGGGGTTGTTTGACACAGGACATTGGAATAGTGTGAAGTAGCCTGAAACAAAATGAGGACTATATATCAGAATGTTTTCATGAATTTAAACTTTCTCTGTCACATTCATTGATGTTAATCTTTCTAGGGGAAAGTTCTAGGTGAGTTTTAGCTGGGCTGATAAATATTTTATCAGCAGTTCTAGCTGATAAATATTTTCCCTCTTTTGGGTAGTCAACCACAATTGTTAACATGGTGGGGAAGCACAGTCTGGTTCTTAACATTCAGTTACTCTTAGGGTCCACTTTCACCTGGCTTCACTTCACTGCAGGTACATTTCTGGATTTGGTATCAGGAGGCTTTTCAGCTGGAATAGAGGGACAAGAGAGAGGGGCTTTGATTCTGTTAGGTTTGTGTCCTGAAAGCCCCAGAGCTGCTGTCCCTGCTTTGGCCAGGAGCACGTGGGACTCAGAGCCAGCAGCAGGATGGCTCCTCCAGTCTGAGCTGGGTTTGCAGCAGCAGATCCCTTGGGGACCAAGCTCCAGCCCTTCCAGCACACCTAACAGGCAATATGGACTGCCTGGGTAAAAAGGAGTGTCTGGCTCTAGGCCCTTGGACTGCTRCATTTCCTCAAAATGTTCCCAAAATATCCCATAACACAGTGTTGTGCTGCCTGAGTTCCCACTTGCTCAGACAGTCTTCACCTCACATTGTTCTCAGTGCCCAGGAGCATTCAGAGCTTCAAAACCTGTATGGACAGATTAAAAAAAAAAAAAAARARAARAGGAGAATGCATTAGTCAGAGTTTGAAAGTTGCTTTCCAGGAAAATGTCATGTTTTTTGCAGGCTTGAAAGTTTTCCTGGATACTGAGTCATTTCTGCAGTTATTCTGGGCTGCCAGACCATGATACAGAGTTGTATTCTTCATGTGGTTGCATAACAGAAATAAATTATGACGAGTTCATTCAGCATCTTGTGGATGATTTGGGAAAGTATGTGACAATAGCCACAGGTCAGGGGAGTTGACAGTCAGGTTACATTATTGCAACTTGCCAGAAACCAGACCAGAGGGCAACATCCCCTATGGCAAAGCCCATTCTGGAGCTTTTTTCATCACAGTTTCCTGTACCCTATATACCTTCTAGCCTCACCTTTTTGAGTCATGGAAAGGAAATTGTTCTAGACAAGTTAAAGTCAAAGACTTGAACTGTAAATAAGCCTTTTGTTGGTAACAGATTGGGGAGAATGTTTTAGATACATTGATATTATTGCACCTGAAGGAGCACAGCAGCCTGATATCTTCCCATTAATGTAAATCTGATTGAGGCTTTGTATTTTTATGATAGGGCCACAAGGGTAGAATCTTGTGCATAATTTACAGCAAGTGACCTTGTAGGGGAAAAAAAAAATTCTGAGAGTTCCCAGCCTTGCGTGAGAACAGAAATGAAGCCCCTGCCAAACCCTTTTTCTTTCATCCATCACTGACCCACCTTTGCTCCCTCAGATTCCCTGTCTCTGAACAAAGCCTCTGGATTTCTGACAGCAGAGGTTGTCTCTGAAATCTACCTTTCCTCCTCTCTCCTCACTGTCACTCTGTGTTGTCCAGCCTTCAGTCAAGAGAATCAGTTTTAGCCCAGTACTAACATCTGATTTCTGCTAGAACCAGCCAATTTCTTCACTTTTCAGTTTGCTGGGCACCCCAGAGGCTGAAGGGGTTGTGTTGCCATTCACTCTCTCAGCTTTGGACATAGACATCTCTTTATTCAACCCCTAAATATATAAGCACTCATTGTGTGGAAGATGATCATTGTGTGAGCCGGAGAATATTCACACAGAAAGCAGAAAATTCCGAATATTCACACAGAAAGCAGAAAATTCTGTGAGAATTGTGAGAATTACTGGAAAACTTGGTTTAAAATTGTATTTATCACACTGTAATTTTCAAGTCAAATAATAAAATCTTGATCAGTGGAACTTCTGTTTCACATGTATTCTGAGAAGCAAAGTATTGAAGTAGGTTTCAAAATGGAAATTTGTGAAGTACAACTGGATTAGGGTTATCACATGTTGGAAGTTAGTAAAATCTTGCTGAAAATGTGCTTCCTTCTGTTAAGTTACTTGACATTGAACCTTCTCTTAGGAGGTTGATGCTGATCAAATTGTGTATGTCATGTGTAYCCAGTGGCACTGAAATTTTGGTGTGTTTGGGTAGGTCTTGATATCATCCTAATGGTCTTGACTAAATTGCAGAGCTCACTCAATAATATGGTGTTCCAGGTGAAAACTAGGTTAGAAATGGGTTTCTCCCTGTGTGTGAGTGAGAGCTTTCCTGCACAAAAGTGCCTGGCAAATGGCACCCCAGGGTSTCCCAAACCAGGGTCTGACTGGCTGCACCCCTTTCGCTCTTTAGAGAAATTCAAGGTGTTATTCCATATAACAGAGTGAATGTCCTAGCCTGTGGAAAATAACATTCAGGGAGGGCTGGTTGGGTACCAGCTCCTCGTGTCTCATGCTCTGGACAGTTTCTGTGCTGTGAATGGCCCAGGGGAAGCGTCCCCACCCAGGGGATTCGTGGGAGGCAGGAGGGAAGGCAGCTCTGCCCTTGGATGTTGATGCAATCCTCTTGGCTCTTGTGATAAGCAAGCAGCTGTGCTCACATGCATTGTATAATACAACTGCTCTGCATCTCTRGTCAGATGATCTCAATCACATCCAAATTTCCCTTTGTACTGCAGTTAGAATGGGGCTGGTGTTTTGCTTTACAGAGGTTTAAACCATCCAGGGAGGCCTCTTTACATCCATTGAGTCTACTTGACATCACAGAAGTGTTACATAACATCCTTTGTGTGCTGGATCATCTAACCTTCCTATTGTAAGAGTAGAAGAACAGCTAAAATACAGTAATTAATTATTTGAAAAAATAACAATAAAAAGAATAATTGAGGAAAGATTATTTGGCTATCAGAATTGCCAAAGTATTTATATAAGCTGCAATTTCTAACCAGCATGATCTAAAAATTTCTGGGACTATTCTCCTTGTAAAGAATGTCTAGGTTTGTAAGAATCCACTATATTAGAGTGAAATAGCTTTGCAAGCTTGTGTGCTGAGCAATATCTTACAGTTTAGTTTGTTTCAAGCTATTTTGACATAAACTGGAACAGCCTCTAGTTACTACAACTCCTGCCTTAAAAGTATTTCAGTATAATATTATGTTTTAGCTGTTGAATGTAGACCACTTAAAGGTGAGTTTCCATCCTTTAGAAGGCACTGTGAATATTTTGCCAGTGATATGATTAAAATTAGTTGATTAATATTTCCTAACAAGCTGTTTAATATTTTTTAAAAGCACATTTTCTCTCAGGTTCCATGAAGACTAAAACAAATCCAAGAGGACCATAGATAATGTAATAGCCTGGGTTAGAAGGGGCCTTCCAGCTGAGTGTGTGACAGTCTGTGCAATGTCCTGGGCTGCATTTCTGCTTGTCATTTCTGCACTAGATGGTCATGACAGGCTTCAGGTACACAGACAAAAAAAGTTTGATTCATCCAGAGAGTGGAAGAGTGATTTATAGGAAGTGATAAAAGAATAAGAGAGGTGTAATGTGAATGCAGAAGGAATATTTTTCATTAGAGGAAGGGAAATTGGGAAATGTGGAAAAGCATTTGATAGTCCCATTATCAGCTTCTGAATTTCCCAGCTGCTTTAACTGCTGTGCCATAAAATATGACTCTGTTCTACAATCTTGCTTTCATAAGCCAGAGCTCATATTGTGGCTGTAACAGCAGTTCCACCACCAGAGCAGTGAGTGAAATGGAGCTGTGGCATGAGCTGAGCAGTGCTCAGAGCAAACAGATCAATCTGCAGATGTGGGGATGCCAAGGAGCCACTGCAGAGCYCTGCTCGTGTCACGGGCACTTCTCAGCACCAGCGCTGCCCTGCCTGTGGGTGGAGCAAATCCGGGATGGAACAAAGATTTTCTTCACTTGTTAGAAAATGCAACGTGTGTTTAGCACTGGGAAGGATTTTATTTTGAACTGACATTGGTGTTAGGTAGTGTTTGCCCTCTTGTGACGTTGTCAGRTCCAAAGCTCTGGTGAAATGAGCTTCCCTGCTGCTTTCCCTCAGCAAATGTCTGTCCCTGGGGCAGGCAGAGGCCAGGCAGATCCAGGGTGAGTAAAGATAAAGAAATGTCTTTTCCAGGCCTTTCCTTGCAGCCACTCCATCTGATTTTCTTTGTGGATCTGGAGGAACACCCTGGTGTTTTACCTGTGCAATCTAATGTGAAAGTACACATTATCTTTGCCTTTATTTGCAGTAGCCAAATACTGTTGTATCAAAAGCTTGTAATTTCAGTGTGCTGAGAGTATCTTCATTGGGCGAGGGAGCCTTCACCTGTGGTGACTTGATTGCAACATCTTAACAATTGCAGCACTCTTGTTAAACTTCCATTTTCCTTAAACTCCCTGCCCTGAAAGGTCAAAATGCTTTAATTCTGAGGCAAGAGTTTGGCTCAGTGACTTGCCCATATATATTGTGAGTTTTCCCTGACTAATCTACCTATTCAGTGAATTGAAAATAATTAATATAAGTTCTATGCCAAGTTTTCAGTCAAATGCACTTGGTTGCAAATATTTTGGCAGGGTGTACAGGGGGAGTATTGCAATATCTGTAAGAAATTACAGCAAGTGTCAGGTTCCTTCTGTGAGGTTTTACATAGAATAGATGCTCTTCACAGCAACAGTTAGAAGCCCTTGATCCTGTGCAGTGGGCCATTGCAAGTGTAAATAATCCCACCCAGTAGTTTTGTTCATGGGAAACTGTTCCTTTACAAAGGCTTGTGAGTGCACAGCAGCTCCCTTTTCAGACAGCTCTGTGCTAGCAGTAGGACATGAGGAAAATCCTTTCACAAGGTGAGAGCAAGAAAGCTGCTGAGAGCTCAGAGGGTACTAAATGTGTTTGTTTATTTGTTTATASAGCAGGTCTCAGGGCCATCCTTGTGAAGGCAAGGTGAGCCCTTCTGCCTGTGTAGGGAGCTGCCTGAGTGCCAGAAATGTCCTCCTGAACAGGTAGGGCCYGAGCCTCTGAAATGATGTGTGAGCAGCTGTTCCCACAAACTGGCTGCTCTGCTGCTCAACACAATTAGGAAATGGCAAGGAAGTCATCAGTGGGATGTGTTTCATGGCAGCAAACCCAAGTAATGTTGTTCTCTCATATTTTACCGAGTATGAGATCACATTTTGATCTCTCTCTGCAGAGGTATCTTGACGGGCTGGGTGGTGGGATGAGCTGCAGGAGGTCCTGAAAGGTGAGAGCCAGCGTGTGCCAGGTGTGCCCAGGTGTGCCCAGGTGTGCCAGGTGTGCCCAGGTGACCAACGAGGCCAAGGATATCTGCTCTGTGTTAGGACTAGTGTGGCCAGAGCACCAGGGCCGTGCCTGTCCCCTGAGCTGGGCACTGCTGAGGCCACACCTTGGCTGCTCTGGCCCTGCAGTGCAAGGGAGACCTCGAGGTGCTGGAGCAGGTCCAGAGAAGGGAATGGAGCTGGGGAAGGGTCTGGAAAACACAACTTATGAGGAGTGCCTGACAAAGCTGGGGTGTTTAGCCCAGAGAAAAGGAGGCTCAGGGGGTATCCTGTCTCTCTACAACTCCCTGAAGTGAGGATASAGCAGGGGTTGATATCTCCTGCTGTGCCTCAAGTGGAAGGATGACACAGGTGAAGTTCAAATTAGACATTTGAAGATTTTTTTCTCACTGAAAGAGTGGTGAGGCATTGGAATAGGTGAAAGAAATTCCACCAGAGAGGTGGTGAGGTTGCTGTCTCTGGAGGCCTCTGGATGTGGCACCTGGGCAGGTGGTTTAGGGGTGATTGTGGTGGTGCTTGGATTGGGTTCTTGCTTGGACTGGATGACCTTGAAGGTCTCCYCCAACCTTGATAATTCCATGATGTATCCAGAGAACAAAAGAAATGTAATTTAGTCCAATGCTTCTTTACTTTTCTGTTTTGTTTAAAAGTGAGCAGGATTTAGATCTGACAGAAGAAGGGACAATAGTATTTCTCAGAGTTTAGGCATTAAAACAAAGCATTTAACAAATGAATAGTATAATGAAGATATTTGTGATTTATTTAGCCAGCTTATATGCTGAATGTATACAATCTGATGCAAATCTCAGGAGAGTCAGTACCTTCCTAATGACTTATTTGAGCCAAGTATTACAAGGAAAAAGAAAATTGACAAATAATTTATGTGAAAGCAGTTCCATAAAACCGTGACAAGTTGTTCTCATTTTGTGATGTGTATACATTGTATTCACCCAGTGCCAAACACATTTTGTAAAGTGTATTGACTATTCAAAGACAGTTTGTAAACAGAAAATGTTAACCTTTCCACCCACTTGTTGCGTGGGTGTCACTTTTGGGCAAATCACATTTTGGAGAAAGCAAACATTTCTAAGGTGCAAGAAATGAAATGTATCATATTAAATGTGATTAAAAATGAATTTTTAACAAGAAACAGGAACTTARACTGAGATTTTTGGTCTTGGAGGAGACTGATTTATTGAGTTTTATAATTAAGAGCAATAAAACACATCTTGTTGAAAGATTTTTTTTTCAGCAAGATTACAAATTTGCTTGATACAACAGGAAAGGTGACACCAGATGGGGGCATATGGGGACTTGTRTCTCTTGGGCTTAGGGAGTAGACAGACACAAGGTAAAGTAAACAGTAAGGAGATTAAAACATTCAAAATTGTGTATTTTGCTACTGTTGCCCTGCAGTTCAAGGACCAATGAATTAACTGCAATCCTGTGACCTTTTTCTTCATGAAAATGTCTGACTGGTTGATCACAAGGTCTTGTGCCATCCTAATTTATGAGTCTGAGGCAAAAATCAGGAATTACTGGCATTTGTCATTTCATTGGCACTACAACTGCTGCCATTTTGGTGTTTCTGTCCTGAGAGGTGTCTGTGCAATGACTGAGCAGCCACTGATAAGAGTTCAGATCTTGGAGTTGCCCTAAGAGTTTTGATTGCCTCATCTAAGAAAAAGCTTTTTACCTTTGTGCTAGTGAGAATTTTTTTCAAGAGCTTGAACAGCTAATTTATTTTGCTGGGTGAGAGGAAAGATTTTTATAATTTTAAGGAAAACTGAAGCAGATGCTCAGCTATGCAAACAGAGCAGTGTAGTTTTACCTGTTCCAATGGGGCTGTGATGATTACTATTGATCATTGCTCAARTCTCTGTGCTTTTTGTGAAATGTTGTTCACATATAAGATATTCTGAACCATATTCTCTCACATCAATTAGCTTGTTTACAAGAGGCAGTAATTGCATTTGTCCATGGAAGCATATGGATCAGAGCACAATATCAGGCAATTAAATTCTATTTTTGAAACTGACTGAATTATGCAACCTGAAGCTCCTTTCTTATCTGATTTTGATGGATTAAGTGATTTATCCTACTTTAATCTTAAAGTAAAACTGCATATGTAAAATAGTCATACTTAAAACTCTTTTGGTTTTGTCTTGACTACTTATTTAATTCTTAAATATCCACTCTGGTAAGGTAGGATCTATAATGTTTAGTTGAGAATGATGATTTATTAGAGGTTGGATGAACATCTTGCTCTCTGCCTGCCTTCTTAGAGCTATTGATTTTAAAATAAGGGTAAAAATRCAGGACTTTGGAATTTAKGTTTTAYAATTTACAAAATTTTTAAAGAATGMTGRTTTTGTTCCCCTCGGACTCAGCTGTGTACACATCATTGTTTGATAGCTGTTGAGGACCTTGCAGCTTGAATTCTCATCAGAGGGAATRCCATGCTCAATTATCCACGTTGAGCAATATAACTGGGCAGATGTGTTAAAATACTGGTGCACCAGAARATGATGGGAAAACCTGAGGCAACAAGTCATGGTCAGTGTGTCCCAGATCAAGCTAGAAATCCTTGGACACCTCTGAAGGCAACAGCTTTTGCAYACTGTTGCATAACCCAGAGACTGGACAGGATATGCTGGTTCCTGGGGTTTTGGCATGAGAAGGAGCAGGAAGGATTTTGGCTCTGCAGCTTGTGTGCCACTGCCTTTGTCCATGCTCAGTTTGAAAGTCCTTAAATAGATGCTTTCAGCCACCTTTTCTTGTTCAGAATAATGCACTTTAACAAAGCATAGAATGTTAAACCCCAGCAAATGTTGTTTGGCTGGTTGTGACTTAAATTGTTTAATAGTGGGCATAGAATCTGTAAAAGGAAACAGAGTGATGTTGAATTGAAAAGTAAAGAGTGATGTTGAATACCAAAGGAGATTTAGATCTGATTTGTGCCCATGCTCAGGTAATCACCCAGGCAGGACACAAACACTCTTGGAGGATATGGGGACTGTCACAGAAAATCAGACAAAGCTACATTTAGACTAGATATAAGGRAGGAGATTTTTATAGTGAAGGTTGTAAAACAGAAGTTGCCCAGAGATTTGCAGCCAACACCTTCAGAATCAGGTGGGAAAGGTCCCTCAGCTGATTCACAGCCCCATAGAGTATTGAATATTTTGATACCTGAAGAGGTCAAAAGCATTTTGCTAAATAGACTTCCTCTCCATTGCTGCACCCCCAAAGCTACCAGGGGGATTAGGGAGATGAGCTGAGACCTCCTGGTACCAGAGGCAGCAGATCTGCATCCTCCTCAGCTGGGATTGTGTGATTTGTCTGGGGCTGTGGGGCCACGCAGCATGCCAGGGACACTGCTGGCACMGCCCAGCCAATATTGGGAGTTTGTGTGCTCAGGAATGCCAGATCAGCCCTGTGTAGGTCCTTGGTGGCATGGCTGGGCTTTTCAGAAGGACAGCACGTTCCTGTGGGAATTGCTGCCACTGCTCACATCCACAGAGCACAAGAGGTGTGTGGTTAGTGACAACAGGCCATTCCTCAGTGGCACTGGGATTGCAATGAACTTCTAATGATTGTCAGATGTTATTTAGCTCATTTCTCTGGGAAATCAGAGGTGGCACTGACAATTTCTTCTATTTCAGCTTCTGTAATTAATAAGACTATTTAGAGAAACACCTTCTTTGACTGTGTTGGGATACAGATATACAAAATCTACCTGGTGTTTGTGAGTGATCCTGCCTCACAGACAGAGTTACATKCCTGGTGCAAGGATATCTTGCCACGTGAGCTATCACAAGTTKGGTGTGTTTGCTTTTTGTTTCAATTTCCCTTCCTCACACACTGTCAGCTGGCCTCAGGAGAGGCTTGGTTTTACACTCAAACTGCAGATTTACATAGCAGCAATTTGTCAGTTAACCTAAAAGGAGCAGGTGTGATGCTGCAGCTCCTAACAAGGATGTGATTCGTGGCTGAACAAAGCCTGACATGCTCCTAAGTGCCTTGTTTACACCAGCAGCACAGCCAAGCTCTCCAGCTCCTCAGATTAATTGGGAGCTGCAGCCAGCAGGTACCCGGTGTCACTGGAAATTGCTGGGGCTTGAGTGACTGAAAATGAAACTGAATCTCTGCCTCAAATGGGTGAGAAATGCAGGCTGAGCCCACAGACCTGTGGCTCCTGCAGCTCCAGCTCTGGAGCAGGGACTATCTCATAAAACCCTGCCCTGCCGTCCCTGGGGACTGCAGGGTGGCTCTGGGGGTGACAAGCAGCAGTGACACAGATGTGCAATGCAATAAATGCAGCACTGCAGCTGCTCACCAGCTCTGTGTGCTAACTACTGTGTGCTAACTGTTGTGGTAAAGCAGAGCTCCAAGTTAGCAAAAACTCCTGGAAAATCTCTCTTCTGAGGGTTTGGTCTCTCTGCTTCACTTCATGCCTTGGAATCTCTTTCCTCACTTTTTGTCTCCTGTAACCTCTGGTGCTTTTCAGCCATTTTAAAGTGCTGCCTCCTCATCAGTCTCAGTGTCTCAAGCACTTTTCTTCACGTCCTTATTTTTGATTACAATGTCAGTCTCTGGTCTTCTCTTGGCTTCTGACTTAGTGTTCATAGTTAGGGCTCTTTTCATTCTCCTTCAAGTGGTAAATCTCTGTTCTATCATTCAGGCCCCTTAAATCCACCCTTTTGTCACTTTCATGCTTCTGAAATCCTGACCTGAATTTTGGCATCTCTTTTTGACAACTACAGTCTTTTTCTTATTTAAGTTTTAATTTTTCTAACACTAAAACAATAGCAGAAAACCCTCTACTAAGCTTTGTATACCAAATTTAATTTTTCTTGAATAACTTCCCTTTCTTTAAAACTAATCTGAGGTTCACTACAGTCTTTCTTACTAGCACTGAATATTTCATTGTGATGTTCTTCTTATACCTTTCATCACATCCCACCTATTTTTCCTCTTTCTGAGGCTTGAGTCAAAGTGGAGCCCACATTTTGTGGCTTTTGATCAATCCCTAAAGCCATTCCTCCTGTATGCACAGAGAGCCTCTTTCCCAGTCTGCTGCARATGTCACATCTCCCTCTTTTCTCTCTTATACAATAACAGGAGGAAAATGTGTTGCTCTGTACTTGTTAATCCTTGTGCAACTCTTCAAAATATACAAGAAAATCTCATATTTATCTATTTTTAATAGTATTGGATCTCCAATCCTGTTGGCTCACCTCARAATGCAACAGAAAATGCTCAATATATTTGCTTTGCSAGGATGAGAAAATTAATATTTTATTTCTTTTATTAAATAAATAATGTTTTGCAGGGCTACCATCCCTTGAGATACAGAGATACTGCATTAATTACCACCCCAGCCATATTCCCTTCAATCTCCCCATGAACTGAAGGAGAACCACTGATGTACTTTGTTGTTTTTGATTAAACAAATCCTTTGAGAATTTATTTCAACCTCAGATGAATTTGTGCATTCACAATTACTTCTGAGAGCGTTTTTTTTCCTCCTCCCTTGTACAAACAGATCCCTCAATGGAAGTTTGCTCACCTGTGGTAGCACAGGCTTGGAGGTAGTGAGGGAGCAGTTCTGAGTCTCCAGCTCTTTCAACTTCTTTCTCTAAATCTCTCTTTTTTTGACCTCTTTAATAGCTATTGTTAGCATCTTTATCACATCAGGAGTGTCATTCCAGTGAGTTCTCCACATGTTCCTCCCTGGCTGCTCTGCCATGTTAATCTGTTTTCTGTTCTGGAGATGACTGGAAGCCATTTATCCACTCAGTGCAGTACTCCAGGGCCTTGCAAAACACTTTGGAGGGAGTATTTATTTAAACATTACCATAAATGCAAAATGAATGTCATGCTTTTCATGAAATAGCCTTGAGTAAGTTCATTTTATGGAATCTCACTGTGTGCTAAAAGAACAGCAAAGTGGTTTTGGGGGAGCGAGCAGATAGGGAGTCATCAAACACTAAATTAATCATGGCTGGATTTTCCTAGCTAATCAACATTTCAAAAATATTAGTGCTCTTGCAGAATTTCTTCAATTATTAGCAAACTATTTAATACATTTTAAACAGTACTGAAAGAATCCCACAGTGTCTTTCAGGTTTTAGCCTTCAAGATTATTTACTCTTTTTATACCAAGCCATGGTAGATATAAAACGAAAGCAGCAGAAATCAAGCTCAGGACTCTCCTGTTCCCTACAGACGAAAGTCAAGGTCTGCTTTCACCTTTCTGCAGACTCTTAGGTTCCTGGTTGCTACATCTCTACAGAAGGTTGAAATTCCCTCAAGGTATGAAAGCCCTGAAACATCTACCACCAACTTGTCCAAGTGCTTCAGCAAACACAAGCCTGTATTTACTGCTTTAGGAGACCATTCCTGATGAACTCCTGATTGTTCCCAGGCTGGTTTGCAGTGCCTAATTTGGGGTGTAGGTCTGCTCACAGGAGGGGTCTGCCCTCACACTGGCTGGTGAAAGAATGAGGGTTTTGTACACARGGGGTGATGTTGTTTTGCTCAGAGGACTGAGCCTTCTATTCTGCTCAAAGCTGACAAAATTCAGTTCCTGTTCATGGTCTTGGGTGTTGGAGGAGGGAGAAACAAAGGCTGATGCAACCCAGAGTGATTAAGGAAGAGAAGCCTGTTGGGACAGTCTTGGGCATGGAGGTATCTTTAAATACATGAATCTGTCCCACTTAAATCGAAATTAATCAGAAACTGAGAATTTTTGTGACTGGGGAAAAATTAAGCATGCACTAGAATGTTTTCCTAAATTAAAACCCTGACTGTCTTTAACTGTTTTCCTTCAGTTAAAGATGGACATCTTGGAGGAAACCAAACCTCCAGACTATTTATAGTGGAGTGTTTAATGAGAATGTATTTCTTCATGGATAAAATGGCACAAATTAAGATTAGTGACAAAACTGAGGATGTATTCCTACTCTCCACTTACACCACAGTTATATCTTGCATTTCTAAAACCCYGTGAACTTGTGGCAGTAATTTCTAATAGTAATTAGTAGTAGTTAATTTAACAGCTGTACATTATTAAATAATTAGCCTGTATATAAGTTATCATAATTTTCATATGGTAAGATGTGATTTTAATGAGTTTTTCTACCCATCTTCATTATTGTATGATGTGATTACTGCTTGCTGGATGTTACTTTCCAAAGTGTGTGTATTAAATCTTATCATTCAAACAAATGAAGTTTATAAAAGGGAGTCTTAACGCTGTTTCTTAGCCAGGRGTTTTTAACAGCACTTGTGAAAGATTCTTTATGACAGATATAAAGACATGTTACTAAAATACTTTGTCTTTCTGGAAACCTATCACAGTCTATAAATSTCTCCCAAAATAATGCTGAGAGCATTCTGATATTGCCATCCTAAATATACACATTTTTTTCTTGTCTTGAAACAAATCATAGAAAATCTTTGGTTTGGACTGTCAGGAACAACACTCACCCCTAAAGCGAGATATTTGACTTCCATCTGTTTGGGGGTTGTTTTTACTATTTTTTTTTCTTTTTTGTGTTTCAAGTCTCCTAATTTTTTAACTAGCTTTTTCTTTTGTTAGAATCTTATTTAACCTTCTTTCCGAGATTTGAGTATTCAAGTGAAACACAAAGAACCTGCAACATGCTAGCAAAAGGATTAGCATAATTTAGAAAGAGAAATTTATCCTCTCACTCCAATGGAAAACCTGCTAGCAACAATTGGATGTCTTTGTTCACATTGTGTTATCCCTTGTGCAGTTATTATTTACTTTGCTGTGTGAATGACCATGAACTCCCTAATTTTGTTTTTCTGGCTCAACACAGACCCTGCTGCAGAGTCTGTCACTCTTAGCATGAGAAGATCACCTGAGGTCTGTGATCATTCTTTCATTCTTTCTGCTAAAGATCAGTTTGTMTTTTAGTAATGCATCCTGACTTAGGATCACAGGAGAAAGCCTCCATGGGCAACTATTAGGGGTTAATTTTATTCAGTACCTCAAGCCAGTTGCACATTTTGTGCTTTAYTTTCCATTCAGGACTCCATTTTCAAAAATGGTTTTGTTTTCAAAATCAYGAAAACAAAATGGCTAAAATGCACATATTTCAATAATTCTCTAGGGTTTTTAGCTTATTGTTGAGACATATTTTGGTAACTGAAATGAAAAATAATGYGTCTTAGAGGTTCTGCAGATCTGAAGCTAACAATAAATACTGCTGTTCACAGAAGTGAGCAGTAATTTGGGGCACACAGTAAATAGCAGAGTCCAGCAGCCAGCTTTGTCTAAGATCTCCTTGGGCAAAGCTGGATTTCTTCAGCAGGTGAGGTGCATCTGCCAGGCACCAGCACAGATCCAGCCCTCCCTCCTGGCTGAGACCCCACCACAGGGACTGCATTTCCCAGGAATGACTGCTAATACCAGTGAGGAGTCACTGGAAAAGGAGAAATTTCACTTCTAATACCTGAAAGGATCCCAAGAATGTCTCCTACAAAAAACTGTTGCTGTTGGAGGAATAGTTATTGTGGGGTAGAAACAAGAGACACACAACATTTTAGGGAAAACAYTGATTAAAAAGTACCTGAGAATTCTTGGCCTCAGAGTTTTTAGCTGAGGGAGGCTGTGGAAAAGGCCTCATTTTATTATCATTTTTGGRTTTTAAGGTTAAAAAAGGAATAAGAGAAAGGAAGGTACAAACAAAAAACTCCAGAGAAATATGATTTTAATATAGAGAAACTAATCAAGACTAAGGACTCTTGGAGTTATCTCCCTGGGTAAACCAGGTCAAATTCACCTTTTAGCTGCACTGGAATGACTTCTCTTTGTGTAGGAGGAGAAGGATCTATTTTGGMGGTATCTTCCTCTGCTGAGGAACTGATAAAATACCGAAGGTGTTTTCTTAACRGAGCTTGCCTTTCACCATCCATTTATGTAAGCAGGATTGATACCTTTTTTTGACAATCTGTCATGAGGTAACACTTCTAAGGAAGTGCCAAGGATCTTTGAGCACTGATTTAAAGAAATATCTACTTCAGCACTTGAAATAAGGAAGAACAAACTTTCCTTCCCGCAAAAAAACATATTTTGGAAGAGCATAGAGCTGAAAATATATGCTGTCCTTTCATGAGAAACACCACCAGCTTTACTGTAGAAAAAGCATGTTCATTGTCACAGCTGTAAAAATGGTGACATTCTATCTAGTTAAACCTCCTTTTAATTTTCTTTTGTTTATAAATCTTGCTATTGTTTCTCTCAARTAAAACATTTTTTTTTCAATTCCTCTGCATTCAGGACCTAATGAAATAAAAAAGAATTATTTGTACTGTCACAGTCCTACTGGGTTTTCTTAGATAGTGGCAAGAAACAGCATTTGTTTTGGATGTGGTGTGTAGTAATGCATGACTGTTTACAATAAGTATATACAAATTTATCACCTTTATTAATTGCTTTGTTGTCTCTACTTTTTGTGCCAAGTTCTGCTCTGCTTTGCTCTGCCATGAGGAGCTGCAGAGGCAAAACAGGGCCTGAGGTGAGGACTGGGAAATCCTTGCAAGCCCAGTTATAGGGAAGGAAGCTGCCTAGGAGGGAACTTGTGTGGAGCSCATCAGTTAATGCTGCTTCATTGGCATTAGAAGGAGCAAAATTGATCTTGAAAAGCCTTTGAAGACCTCAAATTGCAAAATATCTCCCCTAGCAGAGCACCACATGAACCTCTKTGCTTTTCTGTAATGTTCAAACCTATCTTGTCTTGGAGTCTAGAGTCCTGTCAGGAATAATGGGGCTTTGGTCAGTAKGACTTGTCTCTCTGTATTCCTTCTCTCCCTGCCTTCTACAAGAAATAAGGGACTTTCTGGATAAACTGCTACATTATTAAGATGTAGGCTGGCTTTGTGCTAAAYGTTATGCAGCAAGAGAGAAGGGCAGTGCATCCTTCCTTGTGTGAAATCATAAGTCATTATAAGAGTTCTTAAATTCCTGTTTCTCTACAAGTCCTCCTCCAGTAGTGATTATTCTTTTTTTCCCCCTAAAGATGAGTCTTTCCTGATGAAAAAAAAATCTTGTTAAAACTGGCATTATAATATCACACATGCAAACTTTGCATTAAAGCAAATGGACTGGCAATAAACTCCTGTTTCTGTAAAAAATCCTACATTCCTGTGTTGCTAAATCCATCATGTTTCCAAGGCAGTACCTGCTGTTCCAAACAACACATGCTGTTACCAGCTCCATGCTAGACCAGCTGGCACATTCCTGGCCAGGAGACTGGCAGGGCAGTGGGAAGCAGGAATGGCTGAGGTAAAGGAAAGTGACCTGCAAACATGCTTTTAACCATGCTAACTCCATAAATAACCCCCACTGCCTCCTCAGCTCTGGTCCTGTTACATGAGCTCTAGCACTGGAGCACAATCCCACCTTAAAATATTTATCTTCCCAACACGGTGGTGATATTGGGAATTATCTCTTACTAATCATGTACAGGATGGAGCCTGTAAGACTGAAATGCCTTCCTGTGCTGCTGAGTATGCAGGGAAGATAAGACACACGAAAACTAAACCCAGATTTTCCAAGTCCYRGTTATAGTTCCCAAAAAAWWARRARSMAMYTTKSYYCAAAYAGTAAATGCCTGGCAGGATCTCATTAATGCCATTAGTCCCTTATTTCCCGAGACTCAATTCAGTGCCATGTCACATGCAGCAAAGCCATGGCCAGAATCCTCTGCAGCAGTAAGCCACTAGTTTTGGATATTGGCAGTGGGATAAAAAAAAATAAAAATTAATATATATAAATATCTATATTTATATAGTATATATATTATATATTTTATATATAAATATATATCTTTTTTCTGCTTCCCACTTCACAGTGGCTACAGCAGGGCTGTTTTACTGTACAATAAACACTGACACTGTGTACAAAATAGGGCATGCACAGGAAGATGCTGGGCCATGAATCATAGGTGTCTCTTCCTGCAAACAGAGYACTGTATAACCTAGCAGCAAAATGAACTACAGAGTATTATCAGTTCTGTGGGAGATTCTGGATTAATTTCATTCCAGATGGCTGCAAGATTMATATATTGCCAAAATTACTGCTTGTCCTTTCTTGGTGGTAACAGCTTATCTGCATTCCATTCACTCTAAAGCAGCACTAATAACTTCAGCAGTGGGAATTGTCCTGTGGAAGCGCCATGGCAAAGCAAAGCTCCCATGGGTGGTATAACACTGTGGGCAATGTGGAGCTGGGACTTACTGGGAAGTCCAGGACCTGTAAGAAACTTGATGCTAACACAGAGATTCCTCCTTCTCTGAGCTTCCTATCAATTTCTGGCTGTAGAATAGATGTATGGCACTTGGCAAAATACAAGTACACAAAGTGGAAGCGAGACAGGTGATCCTGAGTCAGGATCCTGTTTTGGTTGGAAGCTTTCTGTAATGCTGCTTTTACTTCTCCCCCGTTCAGATTTAGAAAAGCCAATGGCAGGGGTTGGGAAAAAATGTTGGTTCTTGAGTGAATTTGATGCTGTTTAACAGGTTTGCCTAAGGAATAGGGAAATATTCTGTATTCACAAAACTTGAGTCAGAAGGAACCATGCAAAATTATGTAAAATCTTGTTCTGTTAAAGAGTCACAAACTCAGCCTGTTCATTTCAGCTATGAATGTCTCCATTCAGTTGCTAAAATGGCTCTGTTGTGTATTATCAACTCTGCAGTGTATGAATCATTTATCATGGATTCCTCTGTGGTCTGAATTTCTGTTGGACACTGCCCCTTGTACCCTACTTTTTCAATGCTGCTTAGAGCTATTTGTGCTAATTTGGACTTTTATCTTCCTCCTGCCACACTTATTCTTTCAGAACTTTTTTTGAACAGCTTTCCAGAAGGAGCCCTGCAGAGATGTGACCCTTTTGATGTGTCTGTCTAATATTGACCATCTCTCCTCATATTTCACCTCCTATTGATGCCTCTGCTAAACCAAGAATGGCTAAATGGATACATAATTCATCAGAACTAAAGGAGTGCAGGAAATCATGGGAAATAATAGTTTGCATTCAAAGTTCAAGAGAACTGCTCATTAGTTGAGTTATTCTTTGCAGGTCTTCTATTTTATTACAAAGGGAACTGATTTTAACCTSTGGATATCTTCTTAGGGACTGAGGTCTGCAGGCAGGAGTAACACCACCCACCATGGCATTATAATAATGTTCCTGCTCTTTTACTTAGATTCAGGCATCAGGTTTGCACTAGAACAGCTTTAACAAGGAATTGCCCAGCTGTTTTCATGGTTTATCCCCAGAACCACACCTCCACTCTCACTGGCCAGTCCTGAGTCTCACAGCRCTGCAGGATTCCTTCTGTGAAGCCTCTCCCTGGAGTTCTAACCTCCAGGTCTGAGCCACACTGCAGTGGTTGGAAAGTTCTGTAAAGGGAAATGACTGCTCCAGGAAAATAAGGATTAAATAACAAAAATCTGGTCAGCTCAGCTCATAGGAACTCTCTGCCCTGAAGCTGCACATTCCATTGAAGAGTGAAATATTCACTGCTTTCCTGCCAGTGGCTTCCTCCTACTCAGCTGGTCAATAAAGTTTCTGTTTGGGAACTTTGACACTTGCTCATACAATTGTGAGATTTTGGTTTTTGTAATAGTGTCCAAAACTCTTTTAAAGACCTTGTGTCTAAGCAGAATAGTAGAAGGCCAGTCTGGGAGTCTGTCCCTTTTACTCTGGGCTCAGCAGATCCAAGTCTGAACAAAGTCTCTTGCAGGCGTAGAAGGCCAGTTAAATGGGTCCTTTTCCTTCCTCAGTATTGCCCCCTGCTTCCATTCATGAAAGATTTTCAACATGACATCACACATTATCCCCTGCTAAGGCCCCTTTGCCTGCCTTCAAATCACCAGCTTCTGTGTCTCTGCTGCACAGAGGCTTTTTGCAGTCACAAAAAGGATGGGATRTTATCGAGCAAACTACTTTTCATGGGCTTCCAGATTTCCTTTGAAATTATTTAGTTTGACCTGGCAGATGTTTCAGGAGTTGTAGAATTGCAAATTTACCAGCAGGATTGCTTCTTGTTTGGGGATCTGGTAGTGCTGTTACTGGGTTTTGGCACATCAAATGTTATCAGGTTAGTCAGTATTAAATGGTTGCCATGCAATCATCACTTCCTAGTGTTGTTGAGTCTTCTCAAAATCAGAATGAAGCAAAACAATTTTTTTTAAAACGTCTTTCCTGGCTTTATCTTTACTACATGATCACAGGATGCATGAGGCCTAGGGAAGAAATACAGAATTCCTTTAGGCAGAGCTCAATGAAGTGCCTGTCTGAAGTGGTTTTGCAGAGCTGTGGGTGATGTTCAGGTGGTGTCTGATGCATTGTGCCTCTCCAGCAATAGGACTGCTCTCACAGGGGGAATGAGGGTGGGAAAGCAGGGAATTAYTTACTGCAATGATGATGCATTTAGATTTGGAACCATTGCCACACCATTATCTGGATGTCTTTGGGTAAATTCAGGATTTGACATCCATCAAGCTGCCTGACAACACTAAGCCTGAGCTTGTGAAATGTCTCATAGGATAGAGGCATAAATCTGAGTTATCTACATAACAGGGATATTGAGTTATGCTGCACAGGAGAAGCCATAAACACAGCTGCTCTGGAAAGCATTTCTGAGAAGACAGACCTGGAATACAGCTCATTAATAAAAACAGTGTTACTTTAATGCATAGCTCTAACTTTTAGCAGAAGGAAAGGAATGATTTTAGGATTATCCCTTCAGGACACACATTTATGTGACTCCTAGGGACATGCAGTTCCTTGTGTAGAAGATAAACAAAACTTTAGCAGATCTCATCTACTACTGAAATTCAAAGAGCTGTAAGCATAAGTAAGCTTAGCTGAAACTGATCATTCTGGCCTTAGCTTGTTACCTGTGATAATTAGAAACAACCCAGAATTTCAAGTTCATTAAACCTGATTGTTTGTCTCGTTACTACAGCAATTCTTCTGTGTATCACTTCTATACAGTGATGCCATCTGGAAACTGATAGCATCTCACCAGCACAAAATGGATCTGACAAGAGGGAATCAAGACTATCACTGTCTTTTTTTTGAGTTGTGTTGCTGTTGTGACTTGAATAAAACATTTGTTGGCATTTAAGGCAAAATACCCAAGATTCTGTACTGGAACATAAAGCTCACATTTTCAGTAATTATACTGAGGCGTTCTTTCCATTCATCAGAGAAAGCATGTATTACTCTGGAGAAAACTGCTTCCAGTAGATTAAAGTACACTTGAGKCACTCATCAGGGTGTTTCAAGCCACTCTGTCTTTGGAACTTTGTGGCTTTTTGTTAAAAATCTTGGAGTGGACTGAAGTAAATCATGATGCGAAAGAGCCTCTTCTATAAGAAACCTGACCAAGTTTTTTCTCAAAACATTGGTGTTCTGGATGTGTAATTKATTTATTTTTATTTAAAACCTGTGATGCGTTACTTTGCTTTTCACATAACATGARAATTATTAAATGGAGGGGAAAATGCTGTGATCATACATTGCTGAGGCTGCTGCCAGTGTTAGAGCACTCACTGATTGTTACCTCTTTGAAAACAAAACATAATGGGCAGCTCAGAGCCCGCTGGTCCCTGCTGCATCACCTAGTCTGACTCAGGACTGTTATTTGGCTCCCAAATTCTAAGTACGATGACATCTGGAGCTGTTAACCCTCTGGTTTTCTGGGGAGGATTAGAGACAGGCACAGCAGTGTGCCCTGGACACACGTTTAACTGTGTGTGGATCAAAGACCCAATGAGGGGATTAACAATGGGGTACCATGGGGTGACCACAGCAATAATCACCTTTTTTCCTAAAGAAACCTATGGATAGCTGAGATAAAGGATTAATCCACTTACTGGTTATGCTAAACAAGCACGAAACTGTGTGAAAACCAATTAATTTAATGCTATAAAAAGGGAAAAAAGCAAAGCCTTGTAAATGGAAAGAGAAAAAGCCTTGTCAGTTAATAATGCTTTCTTTTCTTGCTAAAAGAACAAATGCAACTTTGYCAGGGTTTTTGCTCACAGGTATCCAGGAACTCAACAATTTGTAAGAATATTATCCTAAAAATAACCCTAATTACTGCAGAATATATAGAATACTTTCTAGAGGCACTGCTTCTYAATTCATCATAGCTAATCATTACCTGGTAGTTAGGACCAAGCATTTATGCTCTGACTGGATGGCAGCTGCTTAACTGAGGGGTAAAACACTGTTTAAATTGGGCTTGTTCAACAAGACCACTGAGCTTTTGGAGGCTCAACCTAAACTGGCCCCAAAATGAGGAGGGGGCAAACAGAGTTAAAATCCTGTGCTCAYAACCATGCTCTGCCCCTCGGCTGAGGAGCAGAGAGGTCTCTGCAGCCAGAGGAGCMCTGTGGCCTTTGAGACCACCCAGAAAGGACAGATCTCACCTGGTGCCCTGGCTTTATTCTCACTGACAAACCTAATCCTGCCTAATCATCCAAGGAAGCTGAGTCAGAGCAGCCTTTCTGCAGGGGCTCTGGGAGTAGTTACAGCAAAACTCCTTTTCACTTCTTAAAGAAAATCAGTAAATTATTATTATTGTTATTATATATTATATATTATATATTATATATTATATATTATATATTATATATTATATATTATATATTATATATTATATATTATATATTATATATT
>JACDOX010000157.1:28409-95827 GCA_014549065.1 Cardinalis cardinalis | reverse complement strand
TATATTATAATATAACATATATCATATCTATTATATATTAATTATTCTTTCTGTTCTCTCCTAATTTCTCCTCTATTTTCTCTCTCACTTAGAGCTTTCCTTACAGACACAATCTGTATTTGAAGACAAGGAAGGGAGAGAAACTTGCATGCCTGGAAAACAAAGTTGCTGTGATGTACTGTGTGGACTTATACATGTACTGTGAGGAATTATAGGTTCTAGATAAGATGCTGGAAACTTCTTTTTTCTATTTCAATAATAAAATGGTTGTGACTTAAAGGGATCACCTTCTCTATGCACAAAGAGATGTTGACATGTAGCCAGGCCAGCATGAAATGTGTGTGCAGTGCCTTGATGGCAAGAAAAAACTTYATTTTCAAGCAGGGAAGGGTTTTTGTATTTGTGTTGTATTTGGTTTTTTTTTATTTGCTAGGTTTGTTTGTATATTTTGTTGTTGTTGATTTAGGGTTTTTTATGGGAAGTTTAGGTTGATTGCTCTGTGAAGCAGTTTTAATTGAAAATTAAATAAAACAAYTATGTGTAATTTGGGGTACTAAAGAGGGCAGCATATGAATACTTTTGTTAAGCACATTGACTATGAAATAGAGCTCAAGTCTTGCCTTCACATCTTTTATTTCACACATAAAGAGTAGTGGAACTTGGAGAAGAGTAGATATTTTTGTGGATTGACAAGATACTTTTATAAGAAGAAGAATGGGGCAGGATCACTCACAAAAACAATCAAACATGCAAACCCAGTAAAGCTGTCACAGCAGAAATGCGCTTGCATCACTTAAAGCTGAGTGCTGCAAGAGATTGTGTAAAAAAAATAAACTGTGAGTTTGGTATATGCAAACTTYAAGTTGTAACCTTCTTTCATTAAGTTAAATTTTGTGGATGGACTGCAGCTGCTTTGCTTGAGAGAACAATTGTCACTGATGTGACCACACAGCTCAGATTAGCTCACSTCCCAAAGATGCAAAATGCCTGAAATGATGCACAAAAGTAACACAGCAAATGCAGCTTTGAACAAGGGTGTCAGTGTTTACAACAAATGCRTGAGCAAGTTGGATTGTAAAACCCCTTAATTAAAGCCATCTTTGATGTTTGTGTTTATAGGTCATTAGTTTGCTGTGGGTAGTGCAGATGTACTCAGCTGTTTGCCAAAAAGTTCTCACTTGCATTATATGAACTATGATTTTCCCTTGCAACTGCTTTAATTGTAAGTTTTGGCTTTTGAAGCTCGTTGCTGGTTTTTTGACTTAAGGGTATTATCYAAGCTTAACTCCTATTTTTTATGAAGTCAGCCTGTCTAAGTAGAACTACTTAAGGTAAGTTGAGAAAACTACTCTCCATCATCTCTGCTTTTTGGCTGAGCTCCAGATGAGTAGCCTTCCACCAAGAGTGAAGGCTGGATGGAAGCATAAAATCATTCATAAAAAGAATATTTGTCACTGTCAGGAGAAGGACAAGAATGAGCTGTGCTTGCTAGTGAGAAGGAAAAAGTGAAATTTTTAAAATGCTTTTATTGAAATTTAAATCTTTGGTACTGCCCATGGGATAGACTTGTGCTCCTGGCATGAAATAATTTTTGTGTTTCAGATCAGGCAGAATAAAACCCATGCCTTAACATAATGACAGGATGTGAGAACAGTGGGGGTTTGTGCAGGGATGAGAGGAGTTCAAAACGTTCCTTTGCTTTGAGTTTGACCTGGCACCATCACTTCTGCTTCCTAATGGAGGAAAATCAAGCAGCTTCTCAGAAATCAATCAACACTTGAGAGGCAGAACTGGAAAAGGAGCCTGTATCACCTGGACCCTGGCTATCAATTCCTTGTAACAGCTTGGCACCATCAGAACCAGAGGCTGCAGAATGACACTCAGACTAGCAGGGCTGATAATCAGTGCTCCTGCCAATGCTGCTGAGTCCTGCAGTTGTTTTTTTTCAAATATAGGACATATAAAACTGCCATTGGTGCCCACAGGATTTAACAATAAAAGTGAAGAACACAGTTATGAGAATAAAAAGCAGAAACTTGTGTTAGAGTGGAAGAGTGTTGTGGGAAATAAACATTTCTGGTTAAAGGGGTGAATSCAATGAGTGATACCTAACAGGTAGATCCATAAGGAAGCAATATTTAAATGTCAGCATGATAATAACTGTGTGGAATCATGATACATGACAATTGATGTAATGTTTTAAATAAGATAAAAGAGAAAAATGCTTTGAAGTGTAGCTATTATTTGAAGTACTTTTAAAGTGATCATATTATGATCCATCAAAGAAAGATCAGTAAAAAGGAGCATGGTAAAAGTTATACTTGAAATACACTTCTGGGTTATTCAGCTCAGTGATTCATGCTATATTATGCTGTGCTTGAAGCATGGCTCGGGAATCTGTGACTAATACACCAAATGGACTCAGTCTGGGGAGACAAATATCGGTAGGGATGAAGTGAGTGTCAGGTAGAGAACTGGCCATGGCTCTCTGGGAGAGATCTTGGAGCTGAACTCAGGGCAATTCTGCTCCATGGTTCAACCACCTTTTGGATCCTGTTTGCCCATTRAAATAAATCTGTGTGTTGGGCCACTGGAGCAATAGCCAGTTTGGGGGTAGGGGATGTTTTCTGTCTGGGTTCAGGAGCATATTTGGCAAGAAAGCAGCATGGCATATGCAATATACTGTGGAAAACTACGGAAGCAGTTAAGACATTTTTAATGGTGGAATCCTGTGATTTTAGTGGGATCCTGTAATTACAGCTGAGATGGAATTGTTTCAGGCTGTTTGGATGCTACTTTATACGCCAATGAACTGTAAAAATGTGAAATGGGGAAAAGGCAGTTTAGTTTGTGCTTATGTGKGCTTTAGCTTGTGTTCTGCATGCTCAAAAAGCAGGGATTTGAGTTACTGAGCCTCTCATCTTTTATCTTGTGGGCATACGAGGAAAAGTTGAGTCTACTTTCCTGTTTTTGCAGGCATTTGTGAGAGAAAAGGAAAGTGGCTGTTCAGTTCATCAACAGCCTCCTCAAATTAACAGGAATTGATAGGCACATACTGCATATGACTCTGAAATTCTCTCAAATGATGTTTGTTTGTGCACACAAGGGATTTTCAGCTTTATAAGCAGATACCAACCTTGTGTGCGTAACATCTCTCTTTAATGGAAAAAATATGTAAATGTGCTTTTTTCTAAATCCTTGTTGTTAGTTTCTAATATGAGCAGGGCTACTCTGGGGAAAACTGAGTAACTGCAATCCTTATAAGAACTTTGCTGATTTGGCTTTAAGCAGGGGCTCAGTGCATTAAGTGCTGGTTGTTGCCTAGCAAAGATACAATTGCAGGCTTGATGGTATTACCTGGTCTCAGGCAGGTGGGGTGCATTTCTTGGCTAAGGTCATGCAAATCTTTAATGTGRTTCTGGTACATTTTGGCAATATCTGTGTCATAGCTCTCTAGAAATGTTTCTTTTAAGCTTCCCAATGTAAAGGATAAGAAAATCTCAGTGTTTCCCCAAAACCTCAGAGAGATCCAGACCAAGAAGTCAATTATGTCTATAGCCCATAGTGATTGGGGACAGGAAACCTAATGGTCCTTTAGCCTTTACCCCAGTTTGACTGTCAGATCTGTGCCTGAGTTCCAGAGGGATTTTTCTGAGGTTGTAAAAAGAGGACTATGTGTGCACTAGATCTTTTGGGGTTACAAACCTGCTAAGGCCCAAGAATGACCAAAGCAGGGGCCTGGTGGGGCTCCCTGCAGCCTTCTCTGGGCAGTCTGCAGAGGCACTAAGGGCACTGGGTCCAGTGTAAAGCATACAGAGCTGCTGCAACTTGAGCAGCAAAATGCAATTGCATGGGTTTGGCACTCTGCACCAGCTGCCCTGYTTTTGCTAATCCAATAGCAGGACCCAAAATCTGGATTTGCCCATGTCAAATTGTAATGTCCTTCTGCTGTGCTGTGTCCAGAAAAAGAAAACAAACCTGCGGGGGAGCAGCTCTGTGCCCTTCTCAGGGGTGAAGCTGCTCTTTCTGAGGCTAAACTGGGGGAAGGTACCTCCTTTCCCCTGGCCTCTGGCTTCCAGATGTGCCCAGCTAAACTGGTGGGAGAGAAGGGGCTTTTTCAGTGCCTCTGCTGCCCCCAAAGTCTGCTGTGTGGGACTGAATGGGAAGTGCTGGGAAATTTSGGTGTGTTTGACTCTTTGCTGACTGGAGGGAATAAAAAAAATTCGTGTTTCACAATGAAATAGGAGACCAGAGAGGTCCTCACTTCTAAGAGTGGTCTGAGCTCTAAATATTGTACCTGCAGTGGGTTTTAGACATTTCAGTGCTAATTAGCACTAATGTCTTGTTTTTCATTACTATTGCATCCTAATAGGGCTGGGGCAAAACCCATGCRCTGGTATCATCCAGCACTGGGTTTTGAAGCTGGATTATGTAACTGTGGAACACTTTCTCCTTTTCCAATCTTTCTGATAATAAAACAAGCAGGAATTAGAATTACCTGCTGTGGTGGAGAAGGCAGACCCCACAAGTCCGCAGAAAAGGGGGGAATAGTTATTTTGTGGGAGAAGAGCTCAACAGCATCTCTGTCCTTTGTGATAGCTTGGAGAGCTSCCTTGTCAGTTTAAATCTCTCTCTGCTGGTGAGGATCAGTTACATTCCTGATGGACAATCCCCAGGATATTCCAAGGCTTTACAATTTAGACTTTGGGGCCAGGGGCCATCTTTGTGCTGTATGTCCTCATCCACTGTGGAGCATCTTGCTTGCCAGCTGTTCCTATAACCTCATCAGTGGTGCAGGCYTGGACCCTGCTTAATTGGCTTCTATTTAGAGAAAAATCTGCATAACTGATGAAGTTCCATTAAAGCAAGAGAGCCTTAGCACRTATTGCTGTGCTGGAAAGTGATAGACACTGGAACAGTGTCAGCTGCTTTGCTGAGCTACAGCTTTAACACAACCACTTCTGCATCTCTCCATTGCTGAATTCCTTACTGTCAGGGTTAAAGTGAGAGGTGGAGGGAAAGAGGAGAAACAGCTCAGCTCTAAATGTTACCAGCTCTTTTCCTAAACTACTCTTATTCATTAAAAGCTAATGATGTTCCACTAATAAAATCTGATCCTTGCTTACATAAATTTATTCTGACACAACCTTTAATAAACTGGAAGGAGAAAGTGCCAAAAAAACCTCAGTTGTGCACATCTCTGGTGTACAATACTGATACACTTTGACACCTGCACATTTTAGTTTCCATCAAAGGTCACTTTAAACTGGGAGGGAAAAGGAGTTTAGCATAAAGTCAGCAAATTCACTTTAGGTTTGGGTTTGTTGGGTTTTTTTTTTTTTTAATTTTTTGGGGGTTTTTTTTTCAACAAAAGTTCCACTTAATTTAAGAAACCTTTAAAGAAAAGCAAACCAAAACACCAAAAAGTTCTGTCATATGCTTCATACTCGTGTGCTTCAGATAAAGTAAAAGCAGCAGATCATTAAGGAAAGACTTTTCTGCAGAGAAGAAGCATGAGGGGCTTGCCATACCCCCACCTGACCCCAGAGCYGTCACTGTGGTTGTGTCCTTAGTTGGGAACTGCTGATATTCTGTAAGGTGCTGTTGATCTTTATTGATAAGGCTTTGTGAGATAATCCTGAATAATGTATTAGGGCAGATGACTTTAACTTCTCTCACCGAGGGAAGAAAATCATTTTGGAAAGAAATKGAGACAATAGGAGACTGTATATACATAAAATGCTATCTAAACATAATTTTTAAAAATTGCAAAGCTCTGATTCATAATTTTAACAGGATTACAGCCTTTAAGATGTCAAGAAAAAGTCCTGATACTGGGAGAGTTTCTAGAAGTCTTTGCATCACAAAGCACTGTACTGGTTAGCAGGAAGAACAGCTAAGACTGTCCCTCTCAAGGCCAGGACAAGCTCTATATCCATACTCACTTTAAGCCTTCAGAACTTTTTTATTTTTTCCCCTCAGCCCTAATGGTTAATCAGAAGTGCTACACCTAATTGATAAACATGATTTTCCTTAAGGAAAATAAATGTCATGTTCAGGGAAGAAGTTGGATTTAATTTTCCTCCCAGGTTACCCAGGAAGATATCAAGGGCAAATTTATTTTGTCAGCTCCCCGTGTACTTATCTCTGGAAGAGATGAGAGAAATCTCTTGTGGGATGAACTATTTTACTGTTGCTTCTCAGATTGTATCTCTAATCCCAAAGTATTTAACTCCACACCTTGTAGTCTCTGTTACAGTTTTAAAGCAGGGACTTGTGATAAAAAGAAAAGTTACTGGGGTCAAAGACAGGACTATAGATATTTTTCCACTTCCAGCAACCGGAGACAGCAAATACAAATTTCTTTTTCTGAACACAATCTACTTTGAGCTTCTCCTCCAGCACTGCCGTCTCGTCTGATGTCTGTGTCCTGGAGCCTCCTTGCTGCCTCAGGAGGGGCTGTGAATTTCCAATTTCCCTCCTCAGGCCTTCCTAGGACACTTTGGAGAACTCTGCTTCTCTCTGTGCCATAAATCTCTGCAGCTCCCAAAGCAATAGGATGAGGCAGCAGCTCTTGGCCTGGCATTGCCTTCTCTGCAGCCAGGCCTGTGACAGAATATTGCCTTCCTGGGCTGGCAGTGGCAGTGGAAATGTCCTGGTGTCCTGCAGGGGTCACAGCCCTGTGGGTCACAGCCCTGTGGGTCACGGCCTGGCTGAGGGGAGCTGTGTCCTGTGGGTCATGGCCTGGCTGAGGGGAGCTGTGTCCTGTGGGTCATGGCCAGGCTGAGGGGAGCTGTGCCTGGGCTCAGGGCTCTCACTGCCGCACTGTGCTCAGCATGGGTACCTTGGGGAGCAGCTCTGCCCATCCTGCTCCACCTCTGCTGCCTGAAATCAGCTTCAATCRCACTTTAAAGACAGCAAGCCCCAGCTCTGGGTGTGTTTTCACCTTTGATATATCACAATTCATAATGCTCCAAACCCTGCCTTGGTTTGTGCGGCACAGCTCTGCAGAGACTCCAATGCTGCCTTGTCAAACTAATTGGGGTTTGGGAAGGAGAGGCACTCTGAATTTAGAGTGCTGCTTCTCTCTGATCGAGTCTGAGAGGTGGAGACTGCTCCACATTTCCCTGCCCCATGACCTGATGGAGTCAGCARCTCCCTGCACATCCTGATGAAAAGCTTTCTGAGATGGGTGTTCAGTCCTGCTYCTGAAATTCACCCTGGTTTCTTCAGCAAACCATTAAGTTGGCRACCTCAGCCATCTCTCTGGTTTTAATGGGCTGTTAGGTTCAGRTTTGAAGTCTATAAGGAGAGTGATTTACCATTTTTACCCCATCATTTAGGCAGTTTGGTCTTTTCAGTGTGGTCTGGATTGTGCTCGCTATTAGTTTCTGAGCCTGAACTCCTGCTTTATTGCTACCCAGTAAAAAGTATAAAATAAAAAAATAAAAAGTGAGTTCAAGGGAGTGGGAATGTTGACTTCTGTGGAATTAGGAGTTCAACCTCTCAATATTTGATTTTGTGCATTGATGAAAAATTCCTAGTGCTCTTTTGGGAATAGGAGGCCTGCAAAAGTGGACTGCAGACCCAGTGATGCTTCAGAGCTTCCATGTGTGCGCACAGCTTCTAAAGTGCTGGACCTAATTTGGGGGAATGGAATTCTCCAGCTAACATTACATCTCAGTCTTGCAATCACTTCTGTTACATGTCTTCCTGTTTCTTAGGAACTCATATTAAAACCCTGCATTGTGGGGGGATAGAATGTAAGAAAATAAAGATAGTGCAGAAGGTAATATCACCCCTGAGGAGTTGCAGCTGTACTAATTACCRAAGATTAGGAACAGGCCTGCCCTTAACAGGCCACAGCTGTGTCTAATAAGGATGAGTGCTATAAAAGAGTGGGTGAGCTGGGTGAGGAGGGAGCTGGGGTTTTATTGGCTGTGTGAGGAGATGCCCATGAGGAATCACCAAAAAGGTATGGAACTTTTGCAATAAGATGGCAACACTGCATGTTGAAGGAAGTGGATTGCTCTTTCCTATGGCAGTTTAGCTATGAGATCAATATTTGTGCCTTTCATGTTTAAACACCTAATGATTTCCTGTTTCTCTCTGGCTGCTTCAGGAAAAGACCAGGCAATTTTAGTAAATCATGCTTTTTGAATCAAACTRATACATTACATAGCTGCTTTATTTTTGCCTAACCTGAGTTAGAACACRTTCTAATTCTCTTCAGCATCTAAGAAATATTGTAATTAACCCATCCTAAGATGTTGAACAGGGCTTTTTTAGAGCATGACCTGGGGATCACACTGTATAGCTGAGTATTTAGCACATGGAGGCATTCAGATATGCTTTGAAAGCYTCTCCATGACAGAAGAACCTGACCCTGAGGACTGGCTTATGGGCAGCTTTGTGGCCTATCACTGCAGACAGACCAAGCAATAAATGTAAATGTAAAAACTGTTCAGTTGCCTACACAGAACTGGAGAAATGTGGCAGTTCTGATGTTTTCTCTGTAAGTCCCTTCAAACACACATCAATGGTGATCTGTGCAGGCTGTTTGATTTCCTCCTGGTGCACTGTAGTAGCATCAGTGGCTGCACAGTGTGGTTGATCTTGCAGACATGACAGAGAGCAAAAGAACTTTTGCTCTTTGTCCTGTTATGAAACAAATAGCAGCAACCTGACCCTGTGACCCTCTGGAATTGCCAGCACGTTGCTCAGTGGGTATGACCTTGGATTTGCATGGGTTTTTCTTGATGCCTTCTAACTGGTTGTTGGCAGTGAAGACGCAGAAAAATAAATTGTCTCAGACAACACAACTGTGTCTATTTACCCTGGCTTCACACAGGGTAGAGAATGGCTGCTGATTGATTAACCTCTCAAGGTTATTCATCTGCATCTGAGGTATCTTACAGGTGTCTAAGAAAGAACTATATGCTTTCCCCATAAGTAAATAAATCTATATATATTTATATACCCCTCTCTATCTCCCCATATATRCAATATATATTTTTTTTCAGCAGAAATCATATATGATACACACACTTGAAGCTACTACAGAAGGATGAAACTAAAATGAATGGTATTGTTTAAAAGTGTCAGTACAATACATGGGTTCCTGCTGCTCTTAATTTTCCAGTTTAATTTTCTGGAAGATTTAAAGCAAGTTAGTAGAAGGCTTCACTTTTGAGAAATTTATATGATTTGTGATCTCTGTTTATATACATGCTCTTCCTGTAGTTTATGGATTCTTTTCACTTCACATGGAGCAGACTAAAATGCTTGTAGGGCCTTTGACTTCATCTCAGCTGGTTCTCTGCTTCAGCAAATTGAATTCTTACCTCCTCTCTGACACTCTGAGATAAATATCTGCAGAGTTTCATCAAGTGGTTTAATCCTTCATGAGCAGCAAAAGTCTGGCTAATTTCAGCCTTGACACCTATTGCTGCTTGACTCCAGTGCAAGTCAACTGAAACTCGACTCTTGTTGCATTCTGGGAGAAAATGAGGTGTAAAAGGAGCTATGAAAATGAAAAATCTTCTGGTAGAATGGAGGATATGAGCTTAATACTTAAAGTATGTAATAATCCTACCTTCTGGAATCCTTATCGAGATCCTATGAGGGGGATTGATCAGGAAGCCAGTAATCTGCATTAGAGTAACAGAGGAGCCATTGCTCTGTGGTAACTGCTCCTTTAGTGCCATGGCTGCAGCAAGTAAGCTGCTGGAGTCATGACTGCAGCTGGGTTTTGAAGAATTACTGGAGAGCTTTGTAAGCCATATCTAAGTGATGGAGTCCAGTTGTCTCATTAAAACATGACTTTAACAGCCCAGCCAGTCTGAGCTTGGCACAAGGAGTGTGTGCTAAAGATTAGTTGGTAAATAATCACAGAGTAATGCATGGCACAAACAAATGTGTTTAGAAATGGCAAAGAATAGAGAGTAGAAAGGATAATGTCTGGTATTGGTATGGACAGACATTTCAAAGCCTCTTTATCACTTAGGAAAAAATTTGCTGCTGATAGACTCGCTTGCAAGTCAATAAAGTATTACTGAATACCAGCAGTAAAGCAGGTGAGAGTAAGTCATCCTGAGGAAAGTTTGGATTCTGTGTGTTCTCAAGAGCCCGYGCACCCTCAGAGACTGCCCTGCACACTCACAGAGACCTTCCCTTTGCACAGCTGTTGTTGGCTGAGGCATCCCTCAGGAGTCCCAGAGCCTCCCATATTTATCCCTTGGCAGGGTTAATCTGCCTTTGATAGATGGTTCAAGAGGAAGTAAATATTAAAAATTATTTTCTTTCTAACTTGATATAACTTGTTGACTTAGAAATGAACCTATCTTTTCCATGAGAAAAGAGAGTATGAGAAGGGAGAAAAAAATTATTCAACTTTCAATTTTGTAAATGACCAAAAACTTTTCTGGTTTTAAGAAAGCTGAGACTTATACTCTTGAGCCTCATGAAACCTCCCTGTCTATCCAGAGCCCTTCTCAAAGCTATTTGTTAGCAGGAACCTCATTCGTCCTTCCATTTGAAGCGCAATATTCCTTTTCACTTGGTTAAATGAGGGTTTTCAACAGCTGCTGAGGGATATATAGCTTGATTTAATCTGATGCTTAATGATGGGCACAATACTAAAATTAACAGCATCTCTGCCACAGGACTTTTGATTCCATTCTTGCTGCCATCAGTTCTAGTCCTCCTTCTATTAATAATGGAGTGAAAAGTAGCAATGATKGCAGGAATCAAGGTGCTGTTTAATAAGTCATCTGGCTGCAGAGCTGAAATTCAGGCTTCAGTGTCCTCTGAGTTTATGAAGCACAGAAAGTCTCTAACTCTGAGTGAATAGAGCCCTAAGCCTTTACATGTTAAACACATTAAATGTTTCCAGTTAATTTCATCTGACATCAATCAAAGCTCCACTAAAATTACTCTTGGGGAAGGTGGTGGGGAGGGAGAGGAAGTGCAATACTTCTGAGCTGGCTTTCAGTCCTTTGCATGAAGTAAAATCACTGAGCACTCTCGGGAAGAAGGAAAGAGCAGTTCCTTCTGAAGGCTGTTACCTGCTCAGCTTTCATTGGAAAAGAGTAGGAGAGCAGGAAATATGCAGGGTTTGACTAGACTCCAACAAAAGTTTTAAAGGCTGCACACAGTTCCTTTTTCACAGGTGCCATGGTTTCAGCCCAGCCTCAGGCAGCCCCTCTCTCACTCCCCCACCAGTGGGACTAGGGAGAGAGTGGCCATACAAAAAGCAAAAGTCTTTAGCTTTGTGTGAGGCCTGCTCAGTAACAAGAAAAACATCTCTGTATGACCCACCCTGTGTTAAGCACAGTTCTAAAACACAGCCTTGGACCAGTCACTGGGAGCAAAATTAACTCTATCCCAGCTGAGCCCAGCACAATGATAACAAGATCACTCACTTGGAAATTAATTGGAACAAGGTGGTCTGAGTTGCCGAGAGCTGCCCAGTTATTAGTTAGGCAGTGCCTGCAGAAAGAATTAATTCTTATTTGGTGACTTAGCCACACTTAAATAAGAGGAAAAAATGAAAGAAGAAGAAAGAATACTTTAGTGCTTATAAAGAGGAAGAAAGCTGTAAATTACTGTTTGATAGTCTGTTCTGAAAGAGCCATACATTTAGGAGATATTAAAATATATTTGAACTATACCATAAAATGGGATGGAAGGTGTGTCAGGGGCTTTTGTTATGAAACTAACACTAAAGGGAGTGATGGAGGTCAGCTGCTCTTAATGAAGCAGGGCAAGCTTTYATGAGATACACCAGCAGCCCTACCTGATCAGCTGTACCCTACAGAGAATTCACCCATGATTTCCCCTAGTGTGTGGAGACACAAGTCTCCTCTCTGGTCACCACTTTGAGTATTCTAATGAATTTCTCAATTCTCTTATGCTACTGACTGAAAGGTCCCTTGGCTTGGGAAAGCCTCCAGTGGCCTCTAGTCCCCAGCAAAGCCAAACACCCTGTGGTTCATCCCACTGCTCCCTCTCCATTCTTTTCCCACACAGATGCAGTCAGTCTGTCCCTGTGCTGTTCCATCTGTCTTAGTTCCTTTCACTTTCAAGTCAGAGGGCTTGCCCAAGGTTGGGATGGAATGCCTGGAGAAGGAAGTTTATGCATGTGGCACCAGAGGCAGAAAAGGAAAGGGGGGCCCTGCTCTTTGTCTCATTAGGTGCCTCTTGTTCTCTTCCACAGCCACATCACTGTATTCCATTCTTCTCTGCAGGTGCCCCTTCCCACCTGACTGTGCCTAAATTTGCTCTGTTTGCTGCCTTCACTGTGGCTGGCAGCCTTTGTGTCTTGATGGTGCCCCATTGATCATTTTTAACTGTTAATTGAGGCATATAATTCTATTATGACTATTCCTGCATTCTCTCAGTTTTTTACCCTTCAAATTAAAATTGCTTAACAACTTTAATCAAACTCAACCAAGCTCTTAAGTGAAGCAGGAAATGCTGAGGACATCTCATTGCATTTCGATTTAGGATATTGTAATGGGAAGTAGGAGGTACAGATGCTATTGAAGAGCACGAATAAGCCCTGAGAGACTTGGCAGAGCACTAGCATGAGAAGGAAGGAGTTGAATGCACAATTCTATAATCCACATCTTGCCAAAAGCAATGGCCACATGCCACAGACCTTCATGTGCAGCCAAAYTCTATCAGCTGCACTAACTGCTGTGACTAATCCTATTTATTGTCATAACTGACCCCAAAAAAAACCCTAAAAAAGATGGGAGATTCAAATTACCTCTACATCTTGTCCTGTATCTTGCCTTTTAAATGGAGCTGTATAGCTGAGTGAAGAAGTTTTTGCAAGATGTACTGGATAATTGTTTTGAGAGGGAATTAGTGCCCAGGAATTCTAGAGAAAACATCAGCTCACTTATCAGTGCTGAGAAAAGTGCATTCCTCTGCAGAAGCAGGTAACATATAAGCAGAAACAACTAAAATCTGCTCAGGAGCTGTGAAGACTAAGCAAAACTAACCACTTTGTGACAAAATTGCTGATACTTGTGAACCAAAGTCACCTGAGTCAGCTCATAAATATTTCAGAAGCAGGAAACTCAGGCAGTTAAACTGGGGATGTAATGGTAGAYGTATTTAAAACAAGCAAACAAATCCAATCAGATTTCTCAGCTCTAAGCCACAAAGTATCCGTGTTTGCTGTGGGAATTAGACAGTCTTGAGCAGCAATTAACGACCAGAGAGGTGATTATGGGTTTTTTATCTCACAGATCCTTAGGAAGGGAGGATATCTGGTTTCACATTGTCCAGCTGGTGGTTCAAAGCTATGGACAGATTTATGCTGCCTATAAAAAAGTTTAACATGCCTGAAGAGATATATATATATATATATAAATATATAGAGCTTGTCGTGGTTTTGTTTGGGATGGAGTTACTTTTTATTCCCAGTAGCCAGTAGAGTGCTGTGTGATGCTAAGGCTTCTAGAAATCCTCAAAGAATCAGGACTTTGAGTTGTTAAATCTTGTGCTTCTGTTTAAACTAGGAAGTTTATCTTCTTTTTTTGTTGTTGTTTTAAATTATCTCTGGATATCATTTCCCATCTATGCAGTTTTGTATTACTGTCTCCATTCAGTTCTGGAATGGAATTTGAAGGCAGGAGAAGGCATTTCCAGAAATCTGATGGAGGAAGCACCTTGGTGGTGTTGATGTAGGGACAGTCAGAGGGCTGAACAGCAGAATTAAAGCCAAAGGGCTGGAGGAAAGGTAAAACCCCTCTGGCTGTGGCTGATACAGATGAGCTGTAGTGGCTCTGCGGGGACTGGGCTCCCTCGATCATCCTCTTATCAGTGCCTGGGTTCAGGYTGTTCTCAAAGTGAGCACAGGAATCCAGGGCACTGGTTGCTTTGATTTACAACAGAAGGCTTTGATTTACGRGAGAAAAGACGTCTTTACATTGTGGGCAGATATCACAGATTTTAAGATGCCTTAAAATGCCAAAAGTTAAATCTTGTCTCTTCACAACACAAACAAGACACAACAATCTTTTGTTTGAGCCCTTATCTTCAGATCACATTTACAGCAAAGGAAACTCAGGTGGCAAGAAAGGCAGAGCTTACTCTTGCTTTAATAAGGATATTGTGTGTTTTCTGAGGTGCACCAGCCTGACCATCCTGATGGCTCTTCTGTGTCCTGCCAGCTTTCAGTCTCCCCTCCCCCAGTTCACATCTTGATAAATGAATTCATTCTCATTGCTCAAATTCATTACGTGCTTGTTTTGTATACTGGACCATAGTCCTTCTGTGCTGGTCTGCTGTTCTGGCTCATCTCATTTAAATTACATTCCAGCTCAGCTTATTCAAAGGGAAAATGAATTCTGACAACTGGCATATCTTCTTCATTATTTTGATTGGCATAAATTGAAAATTTATGGTCTGAATGTTAGCAAAACTATTTGACTTGGAAACTATCTTACCTTATTGTCCTTTTAACAGCAAATAAGCATTCTAAGTGTAAATTTTAATAATTGCCTTTATTTCCTCTTTAGCACTAGTCTTTTTCTCTGTTCAAAATGGTGCTAAATAACGTTTTTGCAGCCTGTGAGTGAAGCTTATAAGAAATTTCTGTGCTTACCAATTTCTCTCTAATAGAATTCAGGAAACATGCAAACAGACAGGGTTTCTGTTAATAAATGGGGCATGCATTCGAAAATGAAACCATGGGGGGAAAGATTGGTAATGTAGGACTAGAAAAAGAGACGAAAGGAGCTGCTTTTGAGGAGGTGGGAGTTTTTTTAAGTATTCTAGAAAGTTGGGTAGAGGATGGGAAGGTATTTTTAGCACCTTTCTTCGTATTTGTTCCTTAGATTTGTGTTTGGCCCTGGTGGTTTTGAAGAAGCACCAGGAACTGAGTCCATTTGCTGTACAACTGTGTGCACTAAAACTGTAAATCAGAGTTAAAGCTGTGATGCCTTTGTTCTGTACCAACATTTCTCCTCATAACAGCTAAAGACATCTAGTTACACAAAACAAGAACAGCTTCCACTAAGAATATTTTGCTTTTGTTTTAAAGATGTTTCTTAAAGAAACTGGAAACTTAATGAGATAGAAAAATTCTTCATGTATTATTTAAAATCACTGCCATCATAACAGTTCACAATACCCATCTGTTCTGCAGTATGCAAGTTTTTCTCTGAATGCAAGTAATAYAAGCTGCTCTGGCACATTCATTAACCAATTCAGCAAAGAAAATTATGACATTTTCCAGAAATTACCCCCAGTACAAAAGCAAGAAGAAAACAAAAACTTACATCAGGAAAATAATAAAAAATTAATCTTATCAATATGCAAGCATTACACTGGCACCATTTTTTTATTAATTTATACATCTAAAAGATCATTCATGCATGAGAAAAGCAACCCATGCTCATTCTTATTTTCCAACAGACCAATAGAATGACACTATAAATTACTGGTTTTCTCTCAAGGAGAAAGGAATAATAATCCTGTGGCAGTGGTGGAAGTATACAGAGAAGATCAGGGTCTTTAATTGGTAACAACCTGTTATTAAATATTTAGATAATTTTAATTGGTGCACTATAAGATTYACATTTAGAAAGGAATAATTTATAGCCTGTCTATGCTTTGCATGTTGACATTCCATGAAACTTGTAATGGGATTATTTGAAGGAACCACTACTAGGACACAAATAAAGAACATTTTGTGCCTTAATTCACTGGCTTTTGCACATTCATAAAGCATTGCAATTCCTGATGAGTCCTGATTTAAACTTGTTTMATACAGATTTAAAGCTCTATCTAGACTAGAATAAATACATTTTAAGATTCCTGCAGAAGAAAACCATCTTTTTAAAACAGATCTTGGCATTATGCAGAGGGTCTCCTTGCTCCTCCGCTGCCTGCTCAATCTCAGGTAGATGTGGGATCCAGCTGAGAAGTGTTTCTGTGGTGAAGAAAATAATCAGCCTTACATAACAAACTCTCTAAATTCAGTCTCTTCTTACCAAGAAAGGGTGAGCTAAAGTTTGTTCAGAAGCTAAAAGCTTCTGCAGACATTTGTTTACAGGCCTTTTGGCTGGATCTGAATCTTTTATTGGAGAACTGCATCATCAAATTCCTGCCATCCCTCCAGCCTCCCGGGACTGAGCACCAAGGCAGGGAGGGGAGAGACAGGCAGGAGCAGTTTGCTGACTGCAGTGCCAGGAGAGCTTGTAAATACTTGGGGTGGTGGCAAAGGGAGAGAAGGACGAGACCAAAATCTTCTCTGCCTTTGCATTTAAACAGGGCATGGTTTCCAAGGGGTGGGGAAAGGGTTTCTCAGCAGCCTCAGAACACTTCTGGGCTTTCTGATCTGGATGCAATTGCTAGCTTCATGCACTTGGACAGAGAGAAATGAGAAATGTTTGTTCAGGGCAGAGCTGGAGGCGCCTGGACACAGCAGGTGCACACAAAGGTGATTGTTTTTTGTGATTCTGCTGGGTGAAAACTGAACACCCAATTAGATTAATAGCAAATAAGGCTTGTTTCTAGTTCTCATGCCCTCTGTGTCTCACAGTTAAAATATTATTCACATTGGTCTCAGAAGTTTTCCTACAGAAATATGAGATGAACAATTCCTACTTAAATTCACATTCCTGAGACTTTTGCAGATAATCCATGAAATGTCACAAATTTGTTGAAAGTCCATGCAGTCAAATCTTAAATTGAGATTGTGTTCTGCGATTCTACCCTCTGCCCAAAGGGAAGGGCAAGCCTCCATGAAGGCAGGCACTGAGCTTTCCTGGCTAAATAATTGTGATGCAGGGTTTAGAAGTGGACAGCAGCACTGCAGGTCAGGCAGCGCAGCAGCTTCCCTGGGATTTGCACACAGAAAGCCACAATTGAACCAACAATTGAGCCTCACTTGCTTCAGGCATAGGCTGTAGAGTAGCCAGACTAGAGGATTCAAGGGTYCTTATCTCAAGGGGTTAATTCACATCTAGAAATTTTGGTGCCCTGCCTGGTGAGTCACTGCTGAGGTAAAGCCTTAGGCAGGGCACTCACTTTTGAGTAAAAGTAGCTCCTGAAAAAGCCTCTGGTATGCTACTGGACCCTGACAGATAGAAAAAAGAGCTGGCTGTTTTCTCTCTTAAATTACTTTTGTTTTTATTTTCATGCTTGTAACACTGGTATCAGCCAAGCATTAAATTATAACCAGTGAACCTTGGTAAAAATTCAAAGGACCATGTTCTGCTAAACTTTTCAGGTTTATTAAAGAAGTATCTCTTCCCTTAGAAGTAGATTTTAAAAACCTTTAGGGCACTGAAGTTTCAATAAAATTATAGGTATCATTTTCTTTCAAAATTGTCATCATGTATCTCTAGCTGGGCACTCTGCTGAAATCTCCCTTTTTATGGACCCTTCCTTTGGCTCAGAGATAGTCTTGCATTCACATCTGCTGCCAGATGTGAAACAATCTGATAGAATATGAATGAACACGTGAAAAACCCTTGAAAAAATCTGGTATTGATGAATTACAGCAGCAGAAGCAATATGGTCCTGGCTTTTGATGCACGAGGTCATGCAGATCTCACTTTATCATTTATAGCAAACACACTGAGAGCAAAATGGCTGCAGGACAGGCATCCTCCCAGGGGAAACTTTTATCTGCACATGCTGTATTTGTGAATCAAAAATTATTGTATTTGGAGAGGTGGATAGACAAGGGGCTTTCAGTCTGGTTTAACTGTGCCAGGGAGCAATGGGAGGGAAGGAGATTTCTCTGCTYCTCCCCCAGTGAGCACGGTTACCACACTACAGTGCCAAAAATTCCAGTCATGGCAGTGTTTCAGGTGATATTTAATGGGGTGAAGGATGACAAAGGGACAGTGGGCACCAGCCTGGCCTCCACCCTGTCTTGTAGCTCAGAGCACATGTGCYACAACTTCTACCAATATTATAAATTACTGCCTCCCACAGAAATAACTTTGCTGGAGGTGATCTTCCCTCATCCCCATGTGTCAGTGTCTCTTTTTGCTGCCCCCCAGCACGGAGATGCCATGGGGAAAGGGGGGTRTGGGGCCAGCTGCCTGCTGCCATGTCTGGCTGCAATTCTGCATCRTGGGGAAAACTGCTCAGTTCACACAGCTTGCAGCAAATTAGGATCAAAGTGGTTTAGTGACTTATTAGTGGTACATAATTAACAGGCAATAAGAGAACAAATTATTCASTATTAGTAATACAAGAGGTAACATTTTGTCTGTGGTTTAATAAATGTGAATTCATCAACACCTTTCTGTAACTAAGCCTGCAGAGCTCCAGCTCCCCTTGCACAGCAGACATGGGGCTCACAAGCAGCCCCTCTCCTGCAGACATGGTGATGCCTTAGGATTTTAGATTTATACCTTTCAAATCCTGTGCTGCTTTAGGGTATAACTCTAAATTCCTTACCGAGTGTTAGTTACTGTCTTCACATTTTGGTCAGATAAAACCTCTAAACCATTCCTCTCTGAAACTCAAGGACACCTCACTGCCTCAGGCCCCAAAAGGTCTTAACAAAAGCAAATTGGGGAGGAGAAACAAACTGAAGGTAAATTGCTTCGTTACCTGAAGCTGTAATTGGAGGATTAACCCGATATGCAAATTGACCAAACTTAGGTCTGTCTGAAAAACTCATGACCTTCGTCCATCCTGGGTGTAGCCCCTCTCAGAGGCTTCTGACTGCCCAGGGTGTATCTGTTGTAGGCCTTTAATAAATATCCACTTTTGTTCTCTAATCCTTGGCTAGACTCTGYTCTAGGCAGGCACTCCAAGGCAGCAGTGGGGTCCAGTGTTCTGTGGGAGCTGCAGGGGCTGTGACTCTGTGGGCACCTGTGCTGCTCTCTCCATTTGATCATAGTGAGAAAGCACCCCACAAGTTTACATACTCAGCCCCCAGGTGAGGGTCCTTAACATCAATTAATTAATTAATTTAGCATCCAATTTMAGCAGTGAGCCTTGATTCTTTCAGCACATGCTTTGACACAAATTGTCATTTGCTAACAAAGCACATTTTCCTATGCCCTAATTTGCTAAGATTAATATTGCAAGGTTCAACTTTGTGCAAGGCCTTAGCGAGACAAATTTTTCATTAATTTTAGCCAACCATCAAATTATACTGAGTAATTTCACATGCAGCAATGATTTAAATTAAGGAGATAACCTTTTCACTGATGCAGACTGAACTGGTCTCAGATTTAAAAGGTCAGAGCCTCAACTGGTACAAATTAGTGTAGTTCTTTAGAAAACGACGTAGTTGAAGTCAGAGCTGTGCTGGTGTGCCAGACAAGCCCATGGCATGGGGATTCCCCCCTGTCTGGGCAGCCAGGCTCACTTGGTGTCAGGGGCTSCTGCCCTGGACAGGCTGGAATGACAGCAGGCATCCTGGAGGGATAGGTGGGAGGACCCAGGTCACCACACAGGGAATGTGAACCTGTCAGTGCCATACTGGTTTGATAAAAGCTGGCAAACAGCCACTGCCTGTCCCCTCCTTTAGGTGTTCAGGGTGTTTTCCTGAAGAGAGGTGATTTTAGCCCTTTTCCTACTTCAAATTACCAGAGGAGAAGCAAGCTGTGTGCCTCAGTGGGCCAGACCCTGTCGCTGTCACCCTGCTGGATGGCAGCTGGTCCCACAAACAGCTGGATTAAACACACTAACAATACTCAGGGGTTCAAATAAGTAATTAAGRGTCAGCCTGTGGAAACCCAAGGCACCAGRAATATTTCTGTCTGCTCTGGGGTGCCCTGGCCCCCCAGGGAGCACTGACTTTGACCTTCATTCATGAAGAAAGTTTTCTAGACTTCAAATTAGACTAGAATCTGCAAAAGTGTGAAATAGATTATAGASAGTAGTATAGGTGTATCACTTGGTGAGAAATTTAGGTTTTGGGATTTTTAGTATGTTGTGGATGGAGGGCACAGGGTGTCTGTTGTCCTGGGTTTCTTCTTCATGGCTCTTGTTCCTCCTTCTCCATGGGTTTGGGTGGCATTTTGTAATTGGGCAGAAAACTCCCCATTGCAGCTCTCTGGGATCSSTTAWTGGGTTAAAAGGGAAAATAATCCAGGTGTCAGCTCTTAATTGGATAGTTTAATCTTAAAAGACCTTGTAACAAGAGGTTATTGGCCATTTTGTGCCTTCTTATGAAAAGCTGCTGAACTCACAGTAGTGAGACTGTTTTACTGATAAGAAATAATAAACACTTGAGTCTGAACATTAATTACTGTCTCAAGTGCCTTCAATCCAGACCCAGGGAAACCCACAGCTGGAACCTCCACATCAGCCTAACCAAGCTGACACCTGCTAATCCCATGGGCCAGGCATCACTTGCCTCAAGTACCAGAATACAGGTGGGTGTTGATGTAACTSTCTACCCACAGAAGGACAGACCTTGATCCCAACACCCAGCTTCTGAGACACATTTGGGTGGATATTAATTAGGCATTTAAATATGGAACCCATCTTTTCAGGAGTTTGTACAAATGAGGAAAATTCCCTCCTCCACAGATTTTTGCCTGTTTTCTGTRAAACAATTAAAAAAATGGAGCCTTGAGAGGTGCAAGAGCCCTTCCYCTGTTCCAGGRCCAGCCYGGCTCTGCTGGGCTGGCTGCTCCTGGCCTTGGCATTGCAAACCCACCAGCTCTGGGAGCCTCTGAGCCTGGGGAAAGTTGATTTTTTTTATTGATTTGGGGGAATTTGGACTARGCCTACATCCTGTCACTGAAAATTGACTCAATAAGCTGTTTATTCTCCTATGTTATTCCACTGGCTTGGCAGGAACATTTTATCAGAGAAGCGCCTGAATTTGAAGCCATCTCTCCAATTGGCTTCTTCAGACAAAGTGGCCTCATTAAGTGCACTGAGAGCAGAGAGTCTGTGAACCTTTCTGAAATTACTGCTGACAGATTAATGTTCCTGTAATTACACCAGAATATCTTGGAAACACAAATAATAATTAAGAGTATTGAACGAATTTGGGACAGTCTTCAATAGCACTGAGCAGAAATCCTGTAAAAAATGAAACAAAATATAAGCACTGGRAAAATAATCAGCATTAGTCATAGTAGATAAAGTAATTATTAAAAGGTAAAGTGATTTTTGGCTCAGGATTTATGTCATGGCTATGAGAGCTTTGCTAGTTGAGATCATGTAATATAACAATTATAGTTTTTCTAAATTTATTTTATGTCAGGTTTTTAGCAGTGTCAGAAATACCTGCTATGTGTAAAGGCATATTTCCAAGTTCTGTGACCCTGCTTCTTCGAGCTGTTCAGTGCATGCACTGAGGCTGAGGGCAGCTGGTCAGGTAAGTCCATAAAATTCAAGTGCTTCTACTTATAAAATAGCAGTGATGATGTCTTTTCCAAGTCCTAGAGATATTTGTTCTCCTTTTATATTTTGTCCCATAGGTGGTTTTTTGTGTTTGTTTTGGTTTTTGGGGTTTTTTGTGGCGTTTTTGTTTTTTGGTGGGGTTTTTTTGTTTGTTTTGGGTTTTTTTTTATGCTGGAGAGGACTAGGGAAACCATAGCTGCTGGGTCAGATCTCTAAATTGTAGAGAGGAGAGTCTCATCTTTAGCYCTTCTTGGCACCCCCTAATGCTCAAACTGTGCCTCCTTTCCTGCTGGATAACACCCAAAGGCCTCTTGAGCCTCCTGGCAGGTTAAAGTCACCAGGAAAGCCACAGGAATGTTCATCCCTGACTCAGGGATGTGGAGATGAGAGCAGCCCTTCAGCTGACAGAATTGCTTGGCTTTGGCCTTTCCCCACTGCTCTGAGCAGCAGAGGGTGTGTGCTCCTCTCTGTGCACAGGGTTTGGGGCGAGAAGCTCCAGGAGGTGYCAGGAAGGGCAGCTCTGGCTGCTCCAGGAGGACTCAAACCCCTCTTTGGTCTGACACCAGGACTGGAACAGGCCTTATCCCTTTTCTTAAATACTTCTTAAGTGAGTTAGTGAGTGAGGGTSATTAGCAGTCCTTCCATCTGCACTTTATTACATATGTCCTTATTATAGAACTAAAGTAAGACAATGAGCAAGCTCGTATTACATTGGCAAGGTTTAAAAATATATTTTCATGTGAAACATTYTTTTTTGCATGTTCTCAATGTCCTCTAAATTTTCTAAGTTTATGTTTTGTATTTAGAGATTTGTACCTTCATGCTGTATCTTCCCTCATTTGCAACAATCTCACAAATTTAAAGGGAGAAAATCTAGTGTAAATAYTAAAAATGCTCCAGCATGGCTGAAACAGATGAAATCACAGCTTGCCCTAAAAATTATCAGCAGGAGAAATAACCAGAGAAATGTATATTCTCTTACTGGTACTGAAGTTCTGGTTAAGACAGAGAAGTAAACAGACTATAACATTTTGTGTGTATTATAAAAGCATAATCATACTTCAAAATGAGGATATCTATGTATGAACTCACTTCAGATAGGTTAATTACCTTATGCCACAAAATATTTCAAATCTCCCTGTCCTTGAGAATTTACTGATGGCATATAAACTATTCACATCTTTTCTGAATAATTTATCCTGTCCTTCCATTATGTCAAATGAATTTATAATCTTGGATAATGAAGCATTCCTGAGAGAAAGTTAATATAGAGCTGCACCTCCTACCGAGTACAAGTCTGTGAAAACACTTTTTTCCCTCCACAGAACTTTATAAATTCTTTAAATGTACTTATCCCAGCCAGTCTAGGATCAGAGAGCTTGGGTTTGTGCAGGATTTGCTGATATAAAACAAGGTAATTCCATTTATCTCAAAACAGCAAATCCTGGTTTTTCACCAGTGTTAAATCAGAGAATTGAGCCCAGAATATTTAACTCTACCAGAGACATGGGGACCCTAACTTTATTTAGCTGCATATTCTATCCCAATATTACCCTTCGTGTCATGACATTTAATTAAGGAAGGTCATTTTTGTCTTCTTCAGAGCAYCTGTAAATATTAAACTATGTTTCCCTTATGCATAGGTTCTCCTGCACAAAGGGATTAACACCAGTCCAGTTAAGGTCACTTTAGCTAATTCTGTGTTGAAGAAAAATGATTAGAGAGAGCTGCCTAAAATTAAATTGTCACATGCAAGTTTGACTTTGTGCCTGTGCTTGATGACCTGTGAGTAGTTAAACAGGCACTTTTATGTCATTCTAGGACACAAAAATATGTGGTCAATAACTTCCATGTGATTATAAGCCACAAGATAAGCGGCTCACTTTGCCTTTCTGTTATTTGCCTGTTACTGTTTGTAACAGTTCAATAAAGTTATAGGGAAGAAAATGCTGCTGGTTGTATATTAGATCTTTTAAGATTAGAACAGGAGACAGGCACAGGAGTTTTCTCTTAATTGTGCCAATAGGAATGAATCCTTCCTTGGAGGCTGACAGGGTTTCTGTGCCCTGAAATCAGATCTCTTCCTTCCTCTGTCTGCCATGAATGGAAGTGCCCTTCAGCATTTTATTTGTTTGCTTGACTGTGAAGTTTACCCTTGATGTTCTATTTGTCCTCGCCCTTAATCTTGTTAGGTGTTCAGTGTTCTCATCTTTCTCTTTCAAATAACAAAGGTGTTTGCTCCTCTTTTGAATTTGTCACTTGAGTCTCCTTCGGTGTGGCCTCAGGTTTGCTCTGCTGGGGCACATCCTGTGGGAGAGCACAGAGATGCTCAGGGAAGCTGGGGCTGTGCCTTCATCCCTGAGGGCATGGCAGGAAATTAMTAATGCTGGGACAGGCAGCAGGTTTGCCAGTGCCTTTCACTCTCCCTTTCTGGGGCCTTTAAGTTTTCCAACAGTGTCTCTGTATAAAGGCAATTTTTGAGAGAAGGAAAAAGTGGCATCCAGTAATGACATAGTGCAAAGAGAGCAGGGGTTTGGTGCCTGGCTCTGAGAGGGAAATGGTGGCAAAGTTGTAAATATTTGCTGGGAAGACAGAAAAGGAGAAAACTGGAAATGCTACTTTGGCTAAATAAAGTTATATTTAAAACATACAYTTTAGGAGAAAATTGCCAGCAATGGGCAACTTGCTATCCAGTTTTCCCACTTTGTATATTGGCACTGAATGGGCTCTACTGACTGGACACACACAGCAGCACACACCAAAGGCTGGTCTTTGATTTTCCTTCAGCAGTACCCACTTTTTGACTCTCCTAAGACAAGAAAAGGCTTCAGGTACATYCCTCAGGCACAATAAAGAACCACAGCCTTTTTTAGACACCCCTTCCCTATTTCTTTTAATTTCCCTTTCAGAACTCRGGAACAGCTCACAGGTTTAAAAGTGCACCTTCTGAAGCTCTAGGTCTCTAATGTTGCAATCTTTTCATTTTTCCCCTGCCCAGCCTGGAATTCCTGACACACCACACTTACTGCAAAATTGCAAAAATAACAGAAATTGTGAACGTGATGGAAAAGCAATAAGGTTAACTAGRAAACTCCATTCCTACTAAAAACTGTAAGAAGGGCTTGAAAGGCAGGACAGGGAAAGGACTAATGCTCTACAGGAATGTCTCTCTTCAGTGACCCAACAGTCCAGTACCTTGGTGACAGCTTCCAGTGTAAGGATGAAGCTCTCAAGATGTGGTTTAGAAACAAATGTTGGCCTAAGTAAAAGCTTCTTAATGAAGGTCACATTTGGATTTCTGGATAACTTAACGAGATTATTTTCTTTTCCACTCTTGAAATTTTCTTCAATGGGAGGAAGTTGGTGGCTGTTTAATGATCCTGCAGCACATTGGTATTATGATGACATTTTAGGAATGGAAACTGCTTGATGGACGGATGGATGAAAAGATGAAAAGAAAGAGCCTTTCCCCAAGAAAAGAGTCTCTAGCAAGCTTTACATTTCAGTAATGTTTGTGGCCAAAAGTGCTTTGAATGTATCATTGGGACTTTTCATGTGTTTCCAAACCACTCCATTTATTTCAGATGAAAATGGACCTGGGATATTTTTTTTTCTTCTTGGCAAGTCTTAGTCCTGCACCAAAAGGGTTTTGCTGTAAGCTGAAGATACCCTAGGCCATGAGTGTGCTCTGCTATTTTCCATGAAATTTAAGATTGCAGTCAGCTGTCAGACTTCTGTTTCCTATTTTACCAGAAGACATAATTCATCCTGGGAGCTGACTTAAAAGTAGAATTTCAGCAAGACTAGGCAACTTGAATTTGAGGACATATGCTCTCCCTTTTGAAAAGGTCACTCTGTGCCTGGAACACAATCTCTCATTTCTGCTCTTGTTGCCTTGCAGCTTTGGAAAGTGAAATATTTCACAGAAATTTTGGAAATATCCAGAGCAAGGAGATATCTGTGACGAAGTTTTGATTATTTTACCCTTACTGTGGTCTTCCTGGTGAAGTTTCCTACTTATTTGTCCATTTGCTTCTTCAAATTTCAGAGCAAAGGACCCTTCCATTTACTATTTACACRCATCATGACAAAGCCCAGGTGCTCAAAGTGCCCTAAAATCAATAAGCCAAGTAGACAAAGCCTGACTCAGAGGTTAAGTCATTTTACTCTGGAGAAAACAAGTCACCTACATTCATTATCTATTGATATGCTGCTGTAATAAATTGTTTTTCAAAATAGTGAGAAACAGTAAAACTTTTAAATGAACCCCTGGATCTGTGGATCATAAATKAATGTGAAGTGTCTTGTACTGTCAGATTTTAGCTTTGCTCCTGTTTTCCTTCATTCCTAGAGTATGTACMCATGAGGGAAACTGATGGGGATATTTCTTAGATTTGGAGAATTAAAGGGTTTCTGAAAAGATATCTTGCAGCCTGGTAGAGCTCCCTGGTGTGGGAAGATCCCAGCCTTTCCCCAAGCCTTCTCAGAGCCCCCAAGRATGGTCAATTTGTGGAGCTCTGTCTTGCACAGCTGCCTCAGGCACAGCCCCAAATGCCTCCAGAGGGGAAGGCTCAGGGCATTTACTGCTACCAGGGTCACTCTTCTGCCCTTTGAGAAAAACACCAGTAATTACAACTTGTCATTCTTCCATGATCAAAGTGGCCAGGCTGGTGATATGCAACAAAAATAACTGAAGAAGTCAAAGGCAGCATTTCAAAGCAATTTTTATGAAGGCAAGAGATCAAGTGATCCAATTTTCTAGCCACTTCAATAAATATGGGGTGGTGATTAGCAAATAAAACTGGGTAATTGTAGTTTTCTGCTCAACTCAGTATAATTTGCTGAAGTATCTATGTCAATCAAAATTATATTTAGATTGACACTGTAGGGATATGTAAAACCTATTTATTCTGAAAAAATATTTAAAGAGATTATATAAGCAGTGATGTCCAAAGCTGAGGGATTTTCCCTGAAAAGATGAAGATTAGTTATTCATAATAGCCTAACATAAAACGACTCATCTGGTTTTCTAGAATAGTCTAAGGATTAATAATTATAGCCCTAGATTTTTGAAATGGGAAAAAACTCCTCCCCTCCCCTCCCAGATATGCAGTTCTGGATTTCTTYGTCTTCACATCTCCAATAGCATTAGAAATATCCACTCAGACTGTGGGCTAAACRTGGATTTCTGGGATGATAGCTGGAAGGTGTGCAGGACAGTCTGGGCATCCTCACTAATGGGCTCTGGAACAGCCAGGGCTAACAGAATCCTGTCACTCACAAAGTATATAACTTTAGGCAATGGGATAATAATGGTTTTAATCTGGCTGAGCTTTCTCTAGGAGCTTCCACAAAAGCAGGATTTGAACAAAACCTGCAGATTTCAAAAGCAATTCATTGGCAAAGCAAGTGATTTTGTTTTAAAATGTTATTTTCCATATKTGTACCAACCCTGTTTCTCAAGAGGGTAAATGGAAAGACACTACTGGTATCAATGCAAACCCAAAATTTTAAACTTGGAAAGAAAGTTAATGCAACAAAAAATCTTGAATTATCCCATTTTGSCAAAAAACTTGAGAATTATCAGTACTGGAATTTTGTTATTTTTATATTGCCACTACTAAAGCAAAACAACCTGAATCCAATATTTCTTGCTGTAAAATACTGTCTCTTTCAAGGCCAAGGATGATAGCATCCTTCTAGGAGCCTCCTGTCAAAAGCAAAAGTTTCCTGCTCTCAATCATTTCCCAGCCCTGAAGCTTGTAATGCTTGAAGTGAGATTGTCTGGAGTTATTAATTTTCTCCAAGTCTTTCAGAAGGAGAGCCATCAAAAATAGATGCATGCAAATGTATCATTTAACCAAGAAGCATAATGCATGCAAAATTTGGCCTTGAGTAAACGATATCAAGTAGGTCACTTTAATCACTGGCTTGGATGGTTTTTAGTTCCTTTCAAGTCCTTCTGTCAAAATTTCAAGACTTGGTAACAAGTGAAGAGAATATATTCTCCAYTGGAAAATTGGTGATGGCCTGATCCTTCCAGTTTGCTCTCCCTCATGCAGGGCACTGTTATTCCTCAATCCTCCCCATGTTTTACTACTCCTGGGCGCACTATTTTTTGGTCCTATTTGGATTGAAATAACTAATGAAGGCTTTTTAGTGTTCTGGGGAGACTACATACCAGATTTCCAAGAATTTGGAATTCCTACAAATTTTGGATGTTCAATTCCTTTTAAAATTTACGTCCTGGGTTCCCTGGCTGTTGCTTGTATCCAGAACCTGCACCTGAAGCTGTTTCACAGGTGTTCTCAGTACTATAATGTAATTTCTCCTGCCTTTTCAAGCACCAGTGGAGCCTGCACTAGCAGTAAWGGTCAGATTTCAGTTCTTCAAGCTGAAATTTCTCTTCCCTAGAAGCTCAAAATCCTATCAAAAATTCTCAAAATGCCTGCATTCCCATTCCCCTTCAGGAAGTTCTTTAGGGTACACATTTATTTCTTATCTTTCTGAGTAGATGACAGCAGTAAAAACATTTAAACTGCTTTTTAAGCAATATGTTAATTGACCCAGCTCCCTTTGATGGTTTACACTTGTCTTAACAAGCACAAAAAAACATCTGGTGACAAAAAAAGAAAATGAACTAACTCAAACAGCATTGCTACAATACTTTTCATTTACAACCAGATGAAACATAACCTTTTATACTTAAGCATTATATTTCCCTTACCACCTTTCATTTCATAGCATTTTTGCATATGGAAAGGAATATTCCTGGTTTTATTTGTTTTTACAACTGTGTTGTGTAGGCTTTTCTGGTGTTTTGTGGATCACAGATGGAGAAACATTGGAGTAGAAACTGTGTAACTATCCCACCACCCCTCACCTACATGCAATTGTCTGTAAAATCTTAAAAATCCTTCACTTTTTTTATGGGCTCTTGGAAGTGTATTTTCCCACTGAAAGTTGAAAATCCATATAATTTTTAGTGGCATTCCATTGTGTTATTCCCAAAAGACTTTAGTTTAAAATCAAACAGATGCTTTGGTTTTTTTTTCCTTTATTTTTGCTCTAGATGACAACTTATTAGCACAATAAACTTCCTCTTTATGTGACTGTTCTGAGCTTTTTTTTGTTATCCCGAATGGACTCATTGCATTTAGATAATACACTTATTTACAACCCCACTCAAACCATCTGCTCCTTTTAATGTACTTTTTTTCTTGAAAGGTCTTAAAACTTCAAGACAAATCTGTTACTGCAGTATGAAAAGGTTGATGGTTGTAAAAATTAAGAGCACTGGGAGAGAAGGCTCCTCTGGGGTGGGTGACTCCCACCCCATCTTCTCAGGCTTAGATGAATACGTCAGGCAATGTTATCCCTGAGGAGCTTGGCTCCTGGAGAGGAAAAAACATTCACTATTAACAAACAGCCACTATTGCTTGAGACCAGTGGACCGAGAGGTTTTCAGCCTGCCTGCAGCCTGRGCAGCCAGTCTGCTTGTCCCTGTTTGAAAAGGGACGTTCCTGGGGAGCTTTGGGACATCTCATGTGTAGCCTTGCTAGGGAGAAAGGAAATCACAGGCACTGATTCAGGGCTGCTTCACAACACTGAGCTGGGCAYGAGCAGGTTCCTCTTGGTAAATCCATGCTGTTCCTCCTCATTGTCTTGTCCTTCACGTGGAAGTGGCTTCTGGGAGGATGTGCTGCACAGTTTTGTCAGGGAAGTGAGGTTAAACTGCCCCACCTGTAGTTCCCTCTGCTTTTACTGAAGGTGTTTTGCCACAGCTTTTCAAATGTGAATGTTASCTGTTGTGAATCAAATATATCAGCAGCCTTTCATGCTGCCTGTCCATCCAATTTACAGGATCATCCATGTCCTGTAAACCCCTAATCCTTGATCCTTGTAGCCATGGGCAGTGCTCTCTGCCCCAGCACATGATGGGAAAGGCTCCACATTAATGTGTCGTGCTTTAAGTGCTGCTGATGAATGCCATGGCTGGAAAGAAGTGCTGGGATTGAACAGCTGGGAGGACACAGATGGAGTAAGAAATAGTAAATGGCTGACAGCCATATCAACAGACAAAGGATATGTGTTATTTATTTTGGGTTGTTGCTGTTGAAGACAAAGCAAATTTAAGTATTTGGGAATGGAGCAGATGGGATGGACGTGGCTTCCAGAAGCATGGGAAGAGGACAACGTTTCACCAAATGCATATGTCAAGTCATATGCCAGCAGAGATAACAAAAATAGATATTTACATTTGCAGAGATTCTGTAGCAGCTTTCTGCGAGGTGGAAAACAAAGCTTTGCTGTCAGCCATTGGTGAATGAACGTGCTCCTCCTGGAACAAGCTGTGCCTTGAAACTGTGTATCTGGTGCTGGAAGTAAACTAATGGAGCTAATGAGAGCAATTACAAGCTCCACACTATTGCAATTCATGTCTTTCTGGAATCCATRCTGCAGATGTGAAAGACACGAAGCTGTAGGCAGCAGAGGCTGAACTGCAGTGCCTTCCTTCCCAGGCTTTGGAGCAGGTGTGCTCCAGCTCCTCACTTCCCACCTTCCCTTCCTCTCACCAGCCCTTTCCATGCAGACCATGCAATCTTCCTCAGAATTCAGAAAATTCATGGGACCTGTGCCTTGGCTAAGCTGCCAGGGTCTGTGACTGCAGTAAAAACACACTAATTACCCCTGAAACTGAGCAGGTTTCAGTAAGAATAAGCACTCTACATTTCTTTAGATCRCCTGTACTGGCTTCTCCCCACTTGGAGAATACTCATCACATCAAGAGCTCACAGCATTCAATGTCAGCAATTCATCTGGTGAGAGGGAAAAAGAAGCCTGTTCCTTTTAAATTAAATGATCGGTGAATATTTGCTCTAAGATTTAGTGATTTGAGTTATATATGAAAGMTTTAATAGCCTGAGGTGAAAAATAGAAAGAAATTAGCTGGTTTACTGAATATGATGATAGGAGAGAAGCATATAATTAGATTGAATAGACATAAAACCACCTCTTTAAAACCTGCTCATTATTGTTTTAATACTTGGAATGTGCATTTGCTGTGGTGGTTGTGTGCAGCTACAGCTAAATTACTGCTGCAGCGAGGCTGTCGTTCAGATCCTTGGCTTTTGTACTTGCCCCTTTTCCTGAGGAATTCTCTTTTTATCTTTAAATACCTTTTTCCTAAAAAAAMCCCAAAAACCAGAAGCAAAGGGAAACTGAAAAAATCTTCTGTGTTAGTCATAGAGGAATATCACATAATTCTCCAAATTGTTCTTTTCTCCTATAATTGTATGATTTTTTATATGCATGTCGAGGGATTGCTACAGGCTAGTAAGAGGGGGATGTAGAAGAATTTTTTTAAATGCTGTGAAAGTTACTTTTCAATTGTGACCAGCAGAAATTTAGAAGGTTATTAATGAGACTTCATACTGAGCTGCACATTTTCTACTTAAGTTAAATGTAGCATTTATCAGCGAAAGTAATTTTCCTGTCTATTTGTATTCATCTCAATTATATATACCATGTTTTATGCTTTTGCTATACAAAGAAGTGTATTTTCCTCTAGGTATATTATCCATGACTGCAGTACAGGAAAAAGAATGAATTTCCCCTCTAATATTTTTATGAACTACAGTCAGGCAGATTCTGTTGGGTTTGCAATCAAATGCATTGTGCTGTAGTGCCAGAGTGGCAGACAGCAAACTACCTTTGAGTAACTTATGAAAAATTAAGTAATTTCCCTAATATTTCAGAAATAAGAATGTGGTTTTTGTTGCTCAAAAGTTGTCCAAACTTCAAGAACTTTTTTCTTTCTTTCTCCTTTTTCCATTTCAGGCAAGTTATTGGGTGTTTTTCCAATTTTGTAAACAGTCACTTTGCATTTGTTAACGTGATAGTCTTCAAGTAATTTGAATTACTTCACTGAAAACAGCTCCTAATGTTTTGAGGTCCAATTGCACAGCAGTCTGCAGTTAATAAGGCACAGCAGTCTGCAGTGTGAACCTCTTAGGATGACATCCATCTTTTCCTTTCTCTGCAAGGAATCACAGCTATACCTCGTTTGGGAAGAGCACTGGCTGTCCATCTTTCCAAGACAGACGTGTCAGTCTAAAAGGGATGCATGGAAAGCTCCCTGTGCTATTCAAACCAGCACATCTCTAAAGACAATAAAGTGTCTAAAGCTCTGCATTATTAATGATGTACCAAAAAGCCTTCTCTTCCCAGGCGGAGCGCTCAATCATTTAAACTTTTACTTCCAAATTACCAGCAGCACCGTAATGGTGCAGCTGGCTATAAATGGAGGCAGGTTGCCCGTGGCAATGTCAGGGGGGATGGCATCAGGCTGAGGGTGCTGGCAGTAATCCGTGCTGACAGCTTTCCCCATTACTGCCTCTCCCCGGAGCTCCCGGCGGGATGAGAATGGGCATGGAGTGGAGCGCGCATCCGGCCGGGCACTTGGAACACCAGAATACAGCCCTGCCCTGGTACCCCTGCCCTGCCCTGCTCTGGTACCACTGCCCTGCCCTGGTACCATTGCCCTGCTCCGGTACCACTGCCCTGCCCTGCTCCGGTGCCCCTGCCCTGCTCTGGTATCACAGCCCTGCCCTGGTACCATTGCCCTGCTCCGGTATCACAGCCCTGCCCTGGTACCACAGCCCTGCCCTGCTCCAGTACCATTGCCCTGCTCCGGCACCACTGCCCTGCCCTGCTCCGGTACCCCTGCCCTGCTCCGGTACCCCTGCCCTGCTCTGGTACCACAGCCCTGCCCTGCTCTGGTACCCCTGCCCTGCTCTGGTACCACAGCCCTGCCCTGCTCCGGTACCGGCACCACCACCCTGCCCTGCCCAGTAATAGGAGCCTCCTCAAGCCAGGTCTCATAAGCTCTTGGAGGTCTATATCTCACCCAAGATAGCTCAGCTACCTTTGGAGGTATAAAATCAGCAGGATTTTATTTTAACGTTTCTGTTGCAGTGTTAGAAACAAAAAGGTTTTAATAAAAGGCAAAAATAACAAACTCCTTATAGAGAAAAAAAACGATCCAGGTGCAAGAGGTTCTTGATCCTGGTAAAGCACCTCACAAAAGTGATTAGTTTCTTGGTTCTCTTCTTTTTCTAATAAATTGCCCAAGTGGGACTTTTTGGCTCTTGTTGAATTAGCTATCCTTAAGTTTAAGGTGAAGTCCCCCAGGCCTGTGAGATACCCTTTTCACCTAATCCAGGAGAGAAACTTTGGACTTCTTTCCTTTTTAAGGGGACAAMGGAGAGTTTTGTCACTCCCTCAACAGGGAGTGCCCTGCCACACCACTGCCCTGCCCCAGTATCATAGCATGGGTCCCTGCTGGGTAATAATTAGCATTGACTTCATGATTCCAGAAGGCTGATCAATTATTTTCCTATGCTATGCTATGCTATGCTATGCTATGCTATGAATTATACTATTGCCCTTCCAGATAGTCCAATATAGCTTTGACCTAATTGGTCAATTGAATCCAAACATCATCACCAGTGGGCAATGAAGAAATCACCCTTTGGTAAACAAATCTCCATAACACATTCCRCATGTTCACAAAAGGTGCAGCAAGTGAAGGTAAGAATTGTTTCTCATTCTTTTCTCTGAGTTTTCTCATAGCTTCTCCAGCTTCCCAGGAAAATCCTGGGAGAGTTATGTCTCCCTGTGTTCAGAGGATATGTGATTACCACACCCCAGCCCTGCCCACAGCCCAAACAAGGCCTCCCAAAAGATCATTTTCTCGCTAATGGGATTGAAGTAACCAAGAGAGGCTGCTGTTTGTAGCCAAGGAATGTGCTGTGTTCTGAGTTCCAAGTGCCTTCCCTCTCAGCTGCTTTCACAACTTGTTGAATTGTTAGAAGGATGAACAATAGAAGTAGCAAAAGTTAGCAGGTAGCTGTAGAAACATGGGATAATCTATAACAATTCTCCTTTTCAATGAGTCACTGTGCTTTGGTTGGACRCATTTCCCATTTGTGGTTCTCAGAAGATGCAGAACTGATTTAAGTGTATGGACTAAAGATAAACCACTGGGCTACATCTCACTCAAATGTGATTTTCTCTCTGTTTACTGTGGTTTTTTWATCTTTTTCCATGTAAGTCTCAAATACTTTATTGCCAGTGTTTATCTGCTTTGATATCCTGAATGTTGCAGTAATGGATTTCTAGGCTTCATCATATTAATCGATAGCAAAATGGCACATTTCACTTCCTCATATTCAATTTCCACTTGATATTAACATCTGTAGTAAATGTAGTGGTAAATATTAGATTCTGCATAACTATTTTGAGAATGGGGTGCTTGTGGTTATTTGAAGAGAAAATTGTGGAGTGTAATAGCAAAGCAATAGTATTTAAATAAGGCCATAGCAAAATTGGCTGTTTCTTGTTTACATCTCATGAGTTAAATGAAGCAAAACCATCTGACTCTTATGCTTTGGGGGTTTGTTTGTTTTTAAATAAAAAAGTAGTAAAAGTGGTATATAATACATTTAGACTAAGTACTAAGGCAAGCTTTAAAATTAGAAGGAAGTATCTCTTTTGTATAGTCATTTATTGTGCAATTTATCAGGTTTGAGAAATTGACCCCAGGCTTTTCAGATTATCGGCCTATTAGTGTTACTGTAAACACTGTTGCAAAGTCACTCTCAAAGCTTTGACAATAAAAGGAGAGCCTAGATGAGTAGAAAGGTTCATTTCGTGGAGAAGCTTTCATGGAATGCTGTCATCATGTCTTTATGCTGGACATTAAAGATCAAATCATTGGACAGATGCCATGAAATGGAAAGGTATTTCAGTGCCCTGTGAGATGGGATGGCACAGAGGAGGCAGTGTCCCTTTGTTGCACAGAACAGAATCTCACCAGGAATCYGTACTCTTTGTGTCACATTTTCAGAAGTGCCTTTCTGTGCCCCTTTAGGCTGCAATYGAGGCACAATCAAATTTCAGATTTATAATTAGAAATTGATTTTTTTGGATTTGTGTGACTTARAGCTCTGGTTGGTGCATGCCTTATGATTGGCAACCTTAGCCAAGGAGACAAGATTGAAAAGGTCACCAAGTTATCCATCCTTTAACTCACAGGGATAAATCCAGGCAATGATTGAAGGAGAGGAGTAGATGGGCTGCAGAAGCTTATCTCAGAGTTTGCTGTCCTGTGCTTCCTGTCTAGGGGCACTGATAAGTTATAAATCACATGCTGCAGAGTGATGTGAAGGTTATCTGTGCCAGCACTGGGGCATGTCTGCCAGAGCTTCCAAAACGTCCCAGAATGTGGAGGTGATCTTTGCACTGCAAAGTGTGAGGCAGTGATGGCCAGCACAGCTCATGGAAACCACTGAAATCTCCTCCCCAGCCTTTTGTCCTGGGGTAACAAGGAAAAGCTCTTCCCAGGGGTTGGAGATCACCCTCACGTGCTGCTGGTGAGGGTATGCCACAAACCCCTGGCTGAACACTTGCTCAGCATGGAAAACAGTGTGAAACAGGAGCACAGAGCAGGTGTATGGTCACACCTGTGCACCCAGCACAGTGCTGTAGGTGGTCAGGAGCATGCCATGGGACTTCTTGTATCCCCCACTAGTCCTGTTCCTCCCATCATGTCAGGRCTTTGCCCTTCACCACCTTCTGGGACACTCAGAGGACTTGGTGCGTGTTGTTTGGCTCTCTCTTGGCTTTGGCAGTAGATTCCACTTCTAGGTTCAGGAGTTCTGGTTCTCTGCTGCTGCAGCAGCACTTTCTCTGCCTCAGAAAAGGTGGAATTGGAGCTGTGGTGGTTTATGTAGTCTGGAGGAATGCTCATCTTTGTGAGATATATTCTGGAGGAACAGTGAAATAGTGTGTATGTTTTCGCATGATATTGAGTAAAATTCATTCCAGCTAAGAACATTCTGCCCAGTTATGAGAAGGGATGGTCTTGGGTCGCTAGGATAGAGATGAGAGCATTTATATGGCAGGCACRGGCAGCTGTAGGAAAAGAGAAGGGTCAGAAGGGGAAGAAATGCTGCTGTAAAAGATGAATATTTTATCTGTTATACTTAAACAGTACTTAGCCAAAAGCCCAGATAACACAGTGTAAAAGACAGAAGCACATCTCAAAATAAAAGGCTTTCAGTTCACTAAAACTTCATTTATTATGGGCTTGAGAAGCAACTGAAATAGGAAAGTGCTGAATGGGCCTGCTAGGAAGCATAAAGCAGGAAAGGCTTCTTTCACTTACTGATTCCATTTTGGTTGCCATCCACCTCCATCACGTTTATCCTCTCGAGAGCTCAGGCCAGGAGACTTCTTCCCTGGCACAGTCCCCTCCATGCACAGCTGCAATCCAGATAGGACCCAAATACAGATGTTTCTTCTCAGAGCAGTGATTGCTCTTGGAATCACTGAAAAACAGCAGAGAGGGAGCTGAGAGCAGGCATGGCTGAGGCTCACGGGGACAGTGGGGCTCTGGTAATTGACAGTGCCTTCAGACTTGCTCACTAACTTTAAATATGGCTTTTCTTCTGGTGTTTCCTGGGTTATGTGAGCCTCCTTCCACAATTATAATTTACAGATAGTGTAAATATTAACAGATGGAGTAAACAGTGCTTGTTAATCCAAGCATTTTTTCATGTCTTCTCCTGTCATGCCAACTTTTCCTACTTCTAACAGTGTCAGCTTGTATATTGTGGTGTTAATATCAGAGAGAAATGTAGGATTATGAGCATGGAAGTATAGTCAAGGTGGTATAATTTAAAAAGAGAAAATCTGAAACTGCATCCATTGGTCTCATTAAARTCACAGCTTTTTATAGGAAACTAAACAATGGTTAAAATACACACCAACAGAAAGGTAAAGGTTAAACATGCTCGTGATTTCCATTTTAATGCCTCTTTGCAATTCACTAGCATGCCTTTGCAGGAGGAAAGTGCCTGCAATACTTATTTAATTCCATGTGTATAGCTAAAAGGTGTTTGCAATGTGCTGGGTCATGGCCAGGTAGAGCAGCACCTACACATGTGTCCTGATCCTAGCCCTGCCTTTGAGGTGAAAGATTTTCACCCTTCTGATCTCAGGGGAAAGGAAACCCCAGGTGTACAAAGCAAAGCAGGTGGGTGGTGTTTTACTCTCCTGATTTGGTTGAAGGAGATGTTATTCCACTGAGCTGTGGCCAGAAGGCCCCTCCTGCTGACCCCAGCTGGTTTTGGACCAGGCCCACTCAGCAGGTTGATGATACACCCYTGGCTGAAAAGCATCATGATTTACAGGTCTGTAAGTGTTCAAGGGATTTCAGGGTCAGTGCTTACCTTGCAGTGAGTGCACTAGATGTGTCATGAAGCTGGCTGGCTGCTTTCAGGGGGCTCTGTGCAATCCCACAGCTCCTCCTTGGGGTGCAGGACACTGCTGGTGGCCCCAAGAGCTCTTCAGGGAGCCTTGGGAAGGACCAGCACCTCTGGAGAACTTGCCTGACCAAAGGCTTGAACGTCTGCTTGGAAACACAAAGCTCCAACCATTTTACTAAGAGACAGAATTCAAAATAAAATTMTTTTAATAGATCCTGTTGGAGGATACATTTACATTCAGCAATGTTTCATGTAGCTCCATAAATAGTCCTCAGGCAGAAACAACACAGGAACACATTTGCAGTTCTCTCTTTACTCAGATTCCCCATCCTCCCTCTTCCTGACCTTTCCTTTCAGGGGATTTGGCAGATTAACCCMATCAAGTTAAGCTCAATGTGTATTGAGGCTTTGTGTGCTCACAATGGCTGTTCCYTTTCCAGCTTCATCTGCCCATCCAGTAAGATGCTATTGCCTCTCCCATTGCCAATAAAAATCCTCTGTCACTTTGTATTGYGTTCTCCTTCATTCAGATCATCTCTTCCTACATCCTCCTTTCTAGAATTAACTGAGTACAATGGTGTGTCTACATGTAATATGAAAAATAATTGATTTAAAATATTTATAATAAATTTTATGGACCATTAGTCAGCAATTAAACGTGTGGAAGGCACAGATTCAGTTTTTTCGTGAAGTCAGAATTATCAGATGACAAGAGGAGCTACTGAGGGTCAGCCTGGTGTTGTGATGGGGGAGATCTACAAGGAGTCACTGTCAGCCTCAGCAGGGACAGCACTGAAGAAAGGGAGCAGGGCTTGTAGGAGGTCAGAGATGTCACAAATGAGGTGGTAAGGAGCTGGTTAGGAGCCAAATGGAAATGCAGAAAAGTGGAGTCTGAGTTTGACATTGGTGTGATAATTACCAGGGAAGAGAAGGGGTGATGAGTCTGAAAATGCAGAAATACTCTGGCAGTTCATCCATGGAATGGAGAGGCAGCTCTGGCAGGGAGGACAAGGAAAGGCTGACAAGAACAAGCTACAAAAGTGAATTAAAAATTTTGTTCAGGGAAACGTCAAATTTGTCAGACCTGCTCCTGAATGTACTGACCCTTTTCTAGGAAAACATGGGCACATAGGATGGCACATTGCAAGATGTGTGATGTGGCATGGCCCTGGGCTGCTGGGCACCAGTGAGCTGGGACAATGCAAACCTTCCTGGGGATTTAGGGGAAGTTCAGAACAATAACTGGGTAAATATGCAGCAAAAACTCTTCTTGCACCTTGCCACAAGTACAGCACAGAGTGGCTGTGAGCGGGGTGTGCAGAGGTGGCCATGCCCCTGTGTGGCTTGAAAAACCAGAGGAATCTGTGTCTTTCTCCACTCCTGCCCAGCCTGGCAGTGCAGTGGAAGCTGCAGCAAGGTTTGTCTAAGAGCTGTAACCTCCCAGCACCTCTAGTGATGGTGAGAAACACTTGAATTTGAACCAAATCAGTCTTTTGACAGAGGATGGGAGAAACCATTTGAATAAAGGAAATGTTCTTGTCCCAGCCTTTCTCTCAAAGTAACTAACACCAAACATTAGTTCTCTGGAGTACTTCTGCTCCTGCCATCCCTCACCCTTTCCACAGGTTTGAAACTACATTTTTTCTCACAGTTATAATCCATATAATCCTACTATGTGAGCTTAGATAAGAATTAAATTAGCAGCAGRGTATTGTAAGTGGAAAATTGGCTTGTAGATGTCTACACAGAGACTGAGAACTGCTCACTTTGGGGTCAGTAGCAGGTTTATTACAAGACAGCACAGAAGGGTCAGGGATATTAATTGTAAGGAGCTTTCCATTTCCTCAATGAGTCTGGTTTCTCACCTTGTATTAAATTGAGAAAACCATGGAACACTACTCAGTATTTACCTTCCAGCTTCATTGAATAAAAACACAGAATGCTTGAAATAAAAACYTTCATATCATAAGTAAGGTTCTTCATATTCTTTCTTTTAAAAGCACAAAGAGGTCCTCAAAGAACTCTTTAATAATACAATAGTGCTACAGCTAGGAATTGAAAGCATGCAAGCTTCCAATCAGCTCATCTGTTCCCTTATGGGTAACAAGATAAATATTTTGGAGATCTCAAAAGTGCTTTTATCACTTGCAGGATAGGAAATAATTCTGCAAAAATTATCAAAGGAAATTATACTTCTGTAAATGGAGCTCTTGTATCACTGCAAGCATGCTGTGTCTAACGTGCTTGGATGTCTTTGCCATAGCCATGTACACAATTCCTGGTCTATTTAGGAACTTGATTTTTTTAGGCTGCTGTTTCTATAGCTGAAGATAACATTCAACTTCACGTTTGAGATCCGTGGTATGTGATACTGCAAGAAATGCTGATTTAAGGGAGATAATGGTGTTAGAAGTAAATAACTATTAAAAAAAAATTATAATTAGATTAAAAGACAGCATGAATCAACTCTTCCTTGTGATGATTTTTCTCCTTAGAGGGTAACTGAGAATGGCTGTTAGTACAGGTTGTAACAGCTACAATAACCAGGTTTGTAGTGCAAGTGTAGGCAGCAAAGCAATTTCTCCTGAGAGCACAGGAGCTCCTTAAACTGGCACTTGGCATGAAGGGCAGCTCGGTGTGAGGCAGAGGGAACCTGTTCTGTACAAGCACACAGCMCACCAAAGGTCTGCAGAGTGCTGATAAAACCCTGTCCTGTCAGTGCAAGGACTCAGCTCAGGGCTGTGGTACAGCACACACGGTGCAGAGCATGAAAGATTACAGCTGGGGCTGTCACCCTCCATGGCACAGCATTAAACTAGACTGCAATATTAACTCTGGGCTATGAGGTACCTTAAACCTCAGAGAGCTTAGGGAACCTCTGCCCAGCTGCTATCGCATCCTCTGTAAAACAATAGAGCCAAAATAATCTTTCATTGTCTAGGAGATWTAATTTCTAGAAGTTAAGGAACAGAGATGCTTCTGAAGGTTCATTCTGCGTACATCCTAAATTCAAGGATTTTCAGAGTCAGGCTGAGAGATTCCTGTGGCATTTAAAGTGGCTATAATTCAAAATGTTTGTAGTACCAACCCTCAGGAGTCAAAACATTCAGCATGTCTAACTCATACCTGCAGGGAGCATTGTAAAGTGTCTACCTCTGATCGCTTCCCATTCCCACTGGCTTGTTAGATTTGATGTTGCTCTTTGTTGTCATCTCAGCTTTGCTCCCTCATCTCCCTGTCTTTGTGGAGCTCTGATGTGCACGTGGCAGAAACGGCCTCTGCTTTGATTCCCAACTGGATCTGTGGCAATAGAGCACATTTCAGTCTGGAGCAGGAAAGTGGAAAGAGAAAAGGGAGAAAAAGAGAAAGCTGAGGTTGTTAGGAGGAAGTGGGCGCCCTGGATTGGAGCTGGTTATAAAAAGCAGCTCAGTGTGGGCTGCTGTGATCCGCAGCAGATGAATGCCCTGCCAGCTTCCCTCTGCAGGTGGCTGCAGGAGTCTGTGTGGCTGCTGGGGCCTCCCAGYTCCCACCTGGCTGGGTTTTCCAGGTGCTATTGTCCCTGTCAGATGGACTCAATTTAAATTCAGAGCTCTCTCTGTGACACGGGTCCTTCCACATGTGACCCATGGGAAGCTGGCACCCCACACTGCTCCCACGCTTCCCCCTTGCAGGTCTTTAGTCACGCTGACCTCGATGGCTTTTGCAGCATTACTTCTTTCCYGAAGTAAGTTTTTCTGCTGAATGAAATGTCAGCAGATAACATCAGTKCTACTCCATAATTTAATAGTTCCAAATATGGGTCGGAGCCTGACTCAACATCCTCTTCCAGGAGACAGCTTGATATTTTGATAATATTTGCCTGTAACTACCTGCACTGGGGACTAGCGAGTACAAGAACCACGACTTCAGATACATAAATATCTTACCACCCTTCCCACTTTGTTTTTGGCAGGTGTCAGGGATAGCCCTGTTGTAATCCTTTCCCCTGGCCCAAAGGGAGGGGTGGCTGTGCTCAGGACCCCCCTCTCTGCAGCCCCTCTGTTTCTCTCTCAGGGAGCCCCTGCCTGTCCACAGCTGCTGATTTCCTACATCCATTCAGCCACCTGAATTMCAAGTGGTTTTCCGTGATGCTGGTATTATCTTGGCTTCTGGAGGGATAATGGCAGTGGGTGAGGCAAYTTGTCTTCTTCAGACAATTTTTTTTAATATCCTTCTGAGAGGAGACACACAGCAGAAAGATGAGCAAAGAAGATCTTCTAATATTGCTGGATTATGGTTAGTCAAGAAAGAAAACTTAGAGAAGAAGGATGTCTTCCAAAATCTCTGGTTTTCAGAGCAGACTCTTTTGAGGGTCAGAAATGAAAACCAAGGGATGCAATTTTCCAGAGTTCYGAGAAAGCTGTAAAAGAACCAGTTTCTCCAAAGCCACAGTGATCCCTTTTCACTGGAATTTGTCCCTTCAGCAGTATTAATGGATACTCTTGGTTGGATGTGTTCCCAACTCTAGAGAATAGGTGCAATGAACTTTGAGAAAAAAAAAGGTAATAAAAAATCAAAGGCTGTTTTTACAGAGTGTTTTACCTGTGGGTCTCACACACTTACACCTACACAAGGAACATGTGCCCAGCCTCYGTATTTGGCCTCCACATTTCAGCCCAGGGACAACCCTACTGAAGTCTTTACACTCTTTGCTATAACTCTGAATGTCACATGGATTATTAGATCATCTGCCAATGGTGTCAATAATGGTCAGAGGATTCTTATTAATTCCTGCCACTGCCTCCAGAAATCAAGTAGTGAATGTGCTGCACTGAAACCTAACAGGACATAAACATTTTGCAGTCATAGGATCCCATTCATACTCTAGTGAAAAAACACAGGTTCAAGTGGAAGTTTTTGCCTGTGAAGCTCCTGGTTTCCATGGAATGACGGGCAGTGGGGCTGTGGAACACAGGGGGTGGAGCAGGACCTCAGGCTGTGCTCACAAAGCCAAGGGACTCCAGGGCCTGAGGGTCCTTTGGGGCACCCCCTGTCCCAGGGCACTCTCTCCCCTGCAGCCTCTGTGATKCAGGAGAAGCTTTGATCAGAAAGGCCTCCTGAGGAAGCTGTGCTTCCATGAAAAGTGAGAGTGTTATTCTTATTTCCTAAATCAATAAGGAATTAAATGGAGTTTGCTACAYACCAACCACAGGGATTTCTGGTGAGCAAGTGCTGACACAGAGCACGTACCTCTAAGAAAGTGAATTGTAAGCTGCTAATCCCTCTCTGTCTCTTCTTTTGCATGAGACTACATTTCCTACAAGATGCAGTTTAACCTGAAACTTGACCTGTCTTCCTAAGAAATTAGTTCAATCAATAATTGCTCTCTACTTAGGGACCAAGGGAAAACAGTGGAACTTGCAAAGCTGCTTTGAAATTCATTTCCAGCGAGGTGAAAGCTCATCTTAAAAATTGAAATTTCTCTCTGATTACTGCTGCAGGTAGATTAAAAATCTCTCCTGGTAAGATTGTAACAACTTATCATGGCAAAGAGCTTAATGATATTATTTTTTTCCTTGCAATACTAGTGATTACGATAAAACTCCAGCACTTTAATCATTGAGATATGCACTATAAGAGTTAATTGAGATTAGAATTATGTCTATGCTCAGAGCAGCTCCCTCTGAAATGACCTTGGCCCTTGTCCCTGGTGCATGACACTACAAGTTTGTTCCTATTTCAGTCTTTAAATAGACACAAGGCYAATGTCATTTGAGGATTTGTTCTGATGCAGCCCTTCAAGCAGCAGTTTGTGGCAGAAATGGCAAGATAAACAGGTTGGCAGGGGTGAGTGGTCGCCCAGCAGCTTTGTGGCCGTGCAGGTCTGAGGAGAGCAGTGCTGGCTGCCCTGCTGGAGCTGCTGGGCTGAGCTGCACTGTCCCCTCGGGGCAGGGAAGGTGCAGGCAGGGAATTTGTCTCTCRGTGACAAATAAGTGATTAAGATCCTTTGCTGTCATTCAAATCCTCGAAGTAGCATTAAAATGAATATTCTTACCATGGATTAACCACATGAAATCCACTTTAGGCAATAGCAGGATGCTGTGCTGCCAAGATGATTCCTGTCACTTAACTTGTGTTTCCTCCCTCCTGCAAAGTCCCTCTTTGTGCTGCTAATGCAGCCTAAAAGGTGTCTGCATATCCATGTAAGTGAAGTTGCTCATACAGGGCATAAATGTCAAGAGATCTGTGCTCCCAGTAAAATCTCTCAGCCATTACAGGATTTGCTTCAATGACAGACTTCATGTGAATGGAAGATGATATATTTATGTTTCAATATAGCTGAGCACTTCTTAAAGAGGAAGTTGTGAAGCATGCCAGATTATTTGCCAAGGGACTGCAAATGTCACAGGCTGCAATTATGTGAGCTCAGAGTAGGAAAAATGCACTAGTGCTGTCAGCTTAGCCAAAACCCCCTGCTCCCAGCTCTGTGCCACACACTTCATGTGGAAACTGGAAACAGGTGTACCAACAAACAAATATCYAAATGATCAAACATGGAAGAGCTGATAAACAGGAGGTGTCCTCARTGCCTTCTCTGAGACATGGGCTAACGATTTCCCTGGTGAACACTGGGTCATTATTTTATTTATTTACATTTATTTTCATTTTGCTCTAGAGCCACATTGTGAAGCAGATCACTCCTCTGTACAATCCATTGATCCAAAAAGTGAAAGAGCTGAGCACAGCTCTTTCTTGTCTTTCTTGTCTGGAAACAGCTGCTCAGCACAGGCAGAACCCATCCCACGTTTGCCTGGCAAAGGCCAGGCTSTTTTCTCTTGAACCCTTCTTGCTTCTGGCAACTGGCACATGGGAAATGAGAAAAATCCATAAATCTCCCATGTGCTCTGGTCTCCTACCCATAGCTCATGCAGACTAGCAGTGTTTGGTGGTTTAATCACAGATGCCCTTCACTGGTGGCACAGTCACCTTTGGAGAAGAGTTAATCTTTGGAGGTTGGGAGGATTTAATACCAAAAGTTAACAGGCTGCTTGGAGAGCCCTCMCTGGTTCTGTGCTTGTGGCTTGAGGCAGCATCCCTGAGACACAACAAAAGCCTTTCTCTCCCAKAAGGTGCCATAGTAGCTGCTACAAGCTTTGCTAAAACTAAAGATGATAAGGAAAAGGGCATAAATTACTGTGTTTTGCAGGACCAGTAAATAGATATCAGCTAGTTAATAGGTAATTCTTTCTAACTCATGAAGTAAAAAACAGAGAGTTTTAAGTCTATACATTCTTATCACTATCTGGGGTGTCCTAAATGTGCATCTTTCAAGTCCATAAATATCTCAGAATCACTAGAGAGAAAACAGTGTGCTGATGGATTTTCTTTTGACTCTTTAATGAAGCTAATAGACTCGTAAAAAGCATTTGGTAAGGTGGGAGAGGGAGGGAGGGAGAGGGATTTTRAAAAAGCTTTTTGAAATCTACGGTCTTCAGAGTATTTCCCTGGGGTGCTTGGAGATTTCCTCTGTTCAGAATCACACTGTGGAAAGGGCATCAACAAAACAGAGAGCATCAGTAAACAGATGAAAACCAGTGCACAAAGTAATGTCAGCACAACCTGTGAGAGCTCCCTGGACTTCAGTTCATGTCTATAATATTGCAGAGATTTCAAAGGCTTCCATTAGTTTCTGGTGGCTTCACATGCAGCGTTTGCAATTAAGGAAAAATCCAACAAAACAAGCAAACAAGAAACCTCCCATACAAAACCAAAACCTTCAGCTTCTTTGTTTTAGACTGTGCTGGGTTGTGGCAGCAGTGCTGATCACAGGAGGTGACAGAAGCAGAGGCTCACAGGGCTGCTGCCCCCACCTTTCTGTGCCAGCATCGGGGACTGAAGCTGCCACCTGTGTGACACGGATGTGTCAGTGAGAGCAGGACAGGCAGGGGGGAAAGAAAAGAAGGGGAAAAAAAGGAAAAAAAATAAACAAGCCATTAAGAAATAAGCCCCTCAGGGATCCTATCTGCTCACCTGATGCTTCCCAGGGTTTAGAACCAGGAAAAAAAGATTCAGCACAAGGAAACCCTGGAGCTGAAGGTGGAGGTGGCCAGCAGGAGTCAGCACGGGGATGGGATAATGGGATGGGATAATGGGATGGGATGGGATAATGGGATGGGATGGGATGGGATGGGATGGGATGGGANNGGGATGGGATGGGATGGGATGGGATGGGATGGGATGGGATGGGATGGGATGGGATGGGATGGGATGGGATGGGATGGGATGGGCTGTACCAGGTTGTGTTGGGCCAGGCCCTCTCTGCAGCCCCGTTTTTGAGTGTGCTCGTTTGGGCTGTTGCTGTTCAACTTCCCGCACCAACACATCGAATGTGTTTTGGAAACAGCCTCATTTGTTCAATTACTGTAATAGCAGTTAAARCACGCAATGAGCATGGCAGGAATGGTGATGAATGAGGCAGAGAATGACTCCCCTCTCTGTGTTAGCAATTCAGATTTGACTAAAACAGTCTAAGAGGTGAATGTGCTATTCTGCCTCTCATCCTTCTCCTGCTTTCCATCCTCCCCTGTTTTCATTAGGCATAATCTCTGTTGCTGTTCTGCAGATCACTTTGCTGCTGGATGTGTTGTTCCTACATGGTTATTTGGTTTACTCTCTGTGTTTCAGTGTCTTGTATTGCACAGCTTGGTGTGCTGGAGCTGTACAAGCTCAGCCTTTATCAGTCTTTCACACCACTCTGTTATTTTTTCAGTACAGTCTGAAATTTCTAATATTCCCTTTCTTGCTTTGTTCTTATTCCATTTRTTTATTTTTTAAAGAAGCAAATGAATGAAAATAGCACTAGTGAAATCTTTATTTCAGTGTTTCAGCTATTCATGACTGATTYCTGCTCCAAACATCCCAGCAACTGGCTTTCATTTATTATCTAGGTGACTGTGGATATGCACAACATCCCTAAAACAATATTCATCTCCAAGCACTACAAGTCTTGCATTTCCTGATTTCCTGTTATTTGATCCCTGAATTGCAGTTATGCCAGAGAAGTGGAACCAAGCAGATGATTGGGACTTAAAAATTACTAATTTGAAAGCATCTGACAAACTGCCACACAAGACATTAATGGCAGAAGCAAACAGTCAGGGATGGTAAAATTACTCTTAACTGGACTCCAATTCAGGATGAGAAGTCAGAGTCCTCAGAGGAGAGAAGCCTTTCACTAAACACTGTTTGGGTTTGTCAGAGATAATTTGGCAAAACGTGGCCATCCCTTTGTGCCCCCAGAGGAAGCCTGAGCTCATGTGGCCGTGGCAGAGGCACCATCTCCTCTGGGGCAGCCAGGAGAAGGAGCTGTGGCTGCTGCAATCCCACAGCCCTGCCCAGGGCACTGCCAAAGGGCTCCCAAAGCACCTGGGCAGAGCTGGGGCAGGGCCAGGCTGGGCTGTGTGAGCAGGGCTGGGCTGCAGCAGGACCTGCAGACAAACCTCTGTGCCCTGCAGGGTTACAGCAGGACTGACAGACAAACTTCTGTGCCCTGCAGGGTTACAGCAGGACCTGCAGACAAACCTCTGTGCCCTGCAGGGTTACAGCAGGACTCACAGACAAAGCTCTCTGCAGTCCTGGGTTACAGCAGGACTCACAGACAAACCTCTGTGCCCTGCAGGGTTACAGCAGGACTGACAGACAAACCTCTGTGCCCTGCAGGGTTGCAGCAGGACTCACAGACAAACCTCTCTGCTCTGCAGGGTTACAGCAGGACTGACAGACAAAGTTCTCTGCAGTCCTGGGTTGCAGCAGGACTGACAGACAAACCTCTGTGCCCTGCAGGGATACAGCAGGACTGACAGACAAACCTCTGTGCCCTGCAGGGTTGCAGCAGGACTGACAGACAAACCTCCCTGCCCTGCCCTGCCCCTCTGCACAATGAGCCCCATCCCGGGGCTGCCCCAGCCCGGGCAGTGCCAAGGACTCAGAGTTCTGGCAGGGAGCTGTGGCCTCCATCCAAGGATCAGCTTGCTGGCCAGATCCAGCAGATTCAGAGCTGTCTTTGAGGCTGGTGTCATTTCTGCCCTCCTTTTCTGCACGCTGAAAGTTCCAAATGCCAGCACTGGGTCTCGTTTAGAYCTCGTTTGTGACCTGACGGTTCATTGCTGCCTCTGCCTTCAGCTCTGAATTGCACAATGCCAGGCACATGCAGGGCAGATTTATTTTCTCCTCTCTCTTTCTATTTGCCAGCAGTGTGATGGAGCCACCAGGGGCTCTTCTCTGTTAATTTTGGGAGGTAAACAAGGGCTTCCTGCTAAGTTTTCAGAACAATATGTGACAGCCATTCCTCTGATGTCTTCCAGGCTTACATGCTTGTCTGTGTCTGGAGTGAGAAAATGTCCTGATGGGTCCCAGTGCTGACCAAGAACAGATTTCTCTCCTGAGAAATTAAGCTGCTGCTAATTACCTGGGCAGGGAGGAAGGCCTGGTCTCTTTCTGGGATGCAGCCAAACCTGAGCTAAAGTCATAACAAGGGAAGATACTCCGTGGTGTAAACCTTGTTGGCATGCATAACTTTTAGCAGTTCATTTAAAAAGATCAGAAGGCTTGAAAACTGTGAGAATATGCTAGAGAAGAGACAAAATTCCCCTTCAAAGGTTCCTGAGAAAAGAGTTCCTGTTTTTCAGTCAGGCTGCCACATGCCTTAGCTATAGATTATGCAGGATGTGTGTGCATAGGATGTAGCTTTGAATCCTTATTTACAGATGGTAAAGTAGTAACTTAATCAGATCCTTCACTGTTGTCCCTGCATAATACACAAAATTAAAAAACCTTTTGGGTTGAAAATGACACCCCTGTGCATTAATTTTAGGGCTGTGAACAGCTCTTGTGTCAGGCTATGTAAACTTCCCTCCATCAAGCAAAGATGTCATTTTCAAAGAGTCCAATAGCTGTTCATGGGCATGTTTAGAACCACATTTCTAAAGATTATTTTATGTAATGACCCTTAAAGATCAATTTACATTGAAATAGATTGAAATTAAATTTCTGTTCTTGTGTTATGAGCAGCTTTCAGTTCTGTGGTGAATGATGTCAGCTGTCATTTGACATTTCAGTGTAAGATCTGACTTGTAACCTCTTCATCTCTTCTAATGAAAGACAGTTCATTCTGATTACAATATTTTTATTTCAGCCATCTGATCTTGAAGTATTGAAGCAGATTTCTAAGCATGAATTCAACTTATTCAAAGTCAGCTCACCTGTGGCAGTAAAAATAGCAGGCACCTTGGTCTTTGGAGTGGGTTCCCTAAATTATTAATATTTTCCTAACTTGGTATGCAGACTGCTTCTCCACTGGGACTATGGACAGTGCTGAAACACCTAAACCCTCGGATCTACTGCAAGTTGATTTCTTTTCTCCAGAAATTGTACAAAAGATGCCTCTAGAAATTGCAATTGTTTTGACCAGACAAGCCAAACCCCACTAATGCAAACAGATTTAGCTGAGAATAAAGGCACAAAGATGGGATTCCACAAAGTTCCTCAACTTTAAATTTTAGATTTAAAATATTGCTCCATACAAACAGACTATGGCATAGAAGATTGTACTATAAGTAATTTATGAAGGTTTCTTATTTAAAATATGCTCTTTATAAATGTCTTTAAATATGCCTTTTAAAAAGCAAGGTTTGCTCCCAAACCAGCATCATTCTGAAAGTGCTGTGACACTTCAGACAGAAGGTTTCATACATGTTGGGAGACACACCAGTGGCTCATCACTTTGAATTTCTGTTCAGGTTATTAGTCATAACTAATCCCACATTTTATAGAATTGTTTCCTGGTTCCTTTTCAACATTGAACAATTTGATTAAGTCTAATGAATGGATCTTTTGGGGTTCTTTAGAAGTGAGCATAAAAGGAAACAAAAACGTGTTTTGGCAACAATCTCTTTGAAGTAAATTTATCTAGAGAAGAAAAATTTATTTGATAACTATCTACTGCAAAATTACASATTATTATAGAATTGCATAAAATGTCTGCTGTACTATTGAACTGTAATTGTCAAAAGAGAATTTCATTTAATCTTACTKGAGGGCACTTACCACTTATTTGATCTGAATTCTTTGATATTTTTATTCTAAGCACTTTATGATTCATAATGTCATTCCTTAGTTCACATATAGCAGCCTCCAGAAGCAGAGATGGCTGAAGAATGGCAATTTCAATTTGTGACATCTTTTGTAGATTTTTCTTTTTCTACTTCCATACCACTTTCCACTCACACTTTCAAACATATTTTTGGAGCAGGATTCAGTCAAAGCACCCATTTTGCAACTCAAGAGGGTCAGACATTTTATTCAGTCTTTTTTTTTCCCCTTAGTCTGTCCCCAGAAACCTTTCCATTAAAAACTTTTAATCAATACCCTCCTTTTAAACAGGCTGATTTAGCAAACCAGCTTATTTACTGGAGGAAAAAAGGAAAAAAACCCTTCCAACCAGTGCAGATCTGAAGATGTTGCAGCCAACAATGCTGCAAAATACCAAGATCTTGGCATTAATTAAAATAATTTAGAAGAAAACAGGCTTTGTACTGGCTGATAAATACTGGTACTACTTGAACATTGTTCAAATCAGTGTGAGATTGAGCTGTGGCTCTTGGAGTCAAACATTGCTAGTTTGACTCTAGCACTGAAACAAGGGCATTGTTATCCAAAGGTTTCTACAAATAATTCTCGGTCTGATAAAAGTTCAAGGTAGAAAAGTTCAGTAAACTTGAATGTGATATCAGCAAGCTAGTCTGGAAAATTTTAYTCATTTTGCTGAAGAGTGGAAATAAATGGGATAAAGAAATAGCTGCTCCACAGTTTGTTATTTTAGCTGCTGCCTTTTTCTCTATGCATTGTGGAAAAATATTACAGAAGTCATTAAAAKCCAGTGATTTATAGTTTTATGTAGCCAGTGTTGCTGCTCAAGAACTAAGACAATTAAAACCCAGCTTCTGAACCTCTTTTGAAGAGATTGTAGCTGGCAGGTTCATTTCTGTTTACTTGTTCCTCCAATCTAGAAATAAATTTGAACTATTTCAGCTGAAAAAAGCCTTAATCTATTTTTCCAAATGACTGGCTGGAAAACAAACACATCAGGGGTTCTCTGTGATAACTYGAACATGCCCTGTGCTGTGCAGGGGCTGCCAGGCCCCTCACCACAGGGAACTCCAGGGTAATGGGGCTTTTCTGCCTCCCCACAAACAACAGGCAGGGAGGAAAGGCTCAGAAAAATCAGTGAAGCAGCCAGAAATGCAGCACAGASCCCGGGAATTGCAGGCAAATGGTCYGAGGCACACAGTGGTGTCACGCAAAATTGGCTGCACAGCTGGGAAAGGTGAGGCTGGGACAGGCTCAGGGAGCTCCTGGGAGCAGGGGAGAGCAGCTGGAAAGTTCCTCTGTGGTGAAGGGCAGAGCCAGCCCCAGCTAATCCTGTKGGATATTGTGCTCTTGAAAGTCTCATCTGCCAGATCCAAAGGAAAGCCAAAGCCTCATCTACATATCAAAAATTGTTTAACGCTTGGCCCAAGAGCTGGAGGCCTGACATTGCTGCTCTGTATTTTTGTGCCTGGTCTTGGTGTGCACAGATTGACAGAAAAGAAGCAAAGCCCTTCCTGGAGAGGGGATTTGGTGTCTGCAGCAATCCCTCATGGCCCATTGCATCCTCTATCACTGTGCTGGGGAGAGAGGTTATTCTAATATTGCTGCTACTAATGTTGAGATTAAAATATTGGATGGGGACTGAAAAATTTGGAGTTCATTTTCCRGCTCTGTCAAAAAGCAGTCTAGAGGAGTTAGTTAAATCATTTAATCTCTGCGCCTCACATCCTTATCATCTGRCAATTTTGTATCTCACAGGGCTGTTATGGAGTGCAGTACATTAATGTGAGTCATTTCCATTCTGCAATGATGGTTTCCATGTACTTGGGGAGATTGAGGCTTTCTATTTGCATGAAAGCAGATATTTGCTCATGAAGTGTTAGTCACAAAGCAGCAGCAAGGCAAAAATGCCTGTCATCCAGCAGGCTGTGACTAATGCTGGTTCCACATCTGTATCTACAGCAATTCAGCTGGAAATTATTTTCCATTTAAAATGCATTGATTTTTATTTGTTGCAATAAGCTCAGGCAGACAGACCCTTTGATACCAGAGCAAGGCTCAGACAGACAGGTCTGTCTGGGCAGGTTTGTTCAGCTCAAGTGGGAATGAAATCACAAAACCCCCAAAATATCATCTAAATGTGACCATTAGGAGAGAGACAAAGTGCATTTGATCTTTAAAGATACTTTTCAATGGCTGTATTCTAAGGTTCTGAGAAACTTGGTTTGAAGGTGGCTCCTCCTGAATRTGATAGCTGAACTTGTCATTTGTTTGAAAATTCTGCTCTGGAGTCCTTGATATCAGAAATATGCTGAATATTTGGCAAGTAGCTTGTAAACACATTTTGTAAGAGAGTTCATAACATTTAAAAAAGTGTATTGTGAATTGAGCAACCTTGAAATCTCTTGATCTTGGGAGAAAAGCTCATTCCATGGCTYCTCTGCTGTCCCTGTGTGTTGAGCTGCAGCCACGGCCAGGAGCTGTGGCACTGCTGGGGCTGCACAGCTGCCTGCAGATGTTGCTGATGGCATCCCACAGCACCAGCCCCAGATTCACCCCAAGYCCTGCAGCAGCCCTGGGAGTCACTGTGGCTCTGGTAGTGACCCTGCACCCAAAACCCCATCTGTAATCGAGATAACACAGTATCTGACAGTGATCTGTGAGTACAAACAGGTGCAGTTTATTTTGAACAGCAAAGAGCAAACTGAGAAGGAACTGTTTAGTGGAGGTTAATACCATGCTGCAAGGAACATTAATAAAGGAAAATAAGAAACAGGCTATGCAGCAATTTCTGACCAAAATAGAATAACCTCCAAAACAAATACTCTTCTTTTACTTCATTCTCAAGCTTACAGCTCCTGTAGTGTAATAATTACTTTGATGATTTCTGAAGGGGATTCTATTTTTCTCTGAAAATGTTTACAGCCAGCCCCATCAGATCTAATTATTTCTGGCTTTTTCTTCAGCAGTTTTTCAAAGAGATTGAGTACAACAGCATTTATCTTTTCAAGAGAGGAAGAAAGGAGATAAAAATTGTGAGGTAGCAATCCTCCTGGAATATGAGCTTTTACATTTCCAGATAGATGAATATATTTAACTAGGCCATAATGAGTAATAGGTAAAACCTTCTACTTCATTGCTTTGAAATAGATCMTGTTGGCCTCTTATTATCATTTATTATTTATTTTAATTAGTCTTAATTGCCATGACAATTCTCATTTTAGTAGATACTGAGATGATTAAGAAGAAAACTTTCCCAGAGCCACGATGACAGTATTTGTAGAGCACTGATGGCCCTGCCATGAGCAGCATTGGCTCCAGCACCAAGATATGGCTGCAGCTGTGCTGAACCTTCAGCCTCTGCCAAACCAACACCCAGGGCTCCCTCAGGCTGCCTTYCTGCAGGGCCAGGAGAGCCAGTGCAGGGAGAACCTGGAGGGGATAGAATACAAGAAAATATAGTGTAGTAAGGAATCTTTCTTAAGTAATCTTAAACTCCCTAAGGAGTTGCAGCTGGGCCAATTATCAARGATCAGGAACAGGCCTGACTTTAACAGGCCACAGCTGTAAGCAATGAGAAGAAGAGTGCTAGAACAGAGTGGGGTGGCTGGGTGAGAAGGGAAYTGGAGTCAGTGGCTGCTTTGGGRAGGAGAAAGAGTCAGTGCTCWGAGGAGCTGCCCAYGAGAAACACCARGAAGGTRTGGAACCTTTGGGATAAGGAGACAGCAGTGTGGAACCCCTGCAATAAGATGACAACAATAACCCTTCCCTAACACTGGCCCAAGGCTTTTATGAATCCTGGGACACTGCATTTAAGGGCCCTGTTCAGGGAGTGGCATCTGAAGGGTGGAGTCCCATGCAGCTGGGATAAATGAYAGTTTGGCTTAGTGGCATTACAGACAGCATCAACCTGAGACCATGGCAAACAGGACACTGGAAAAGGGACACCAGGCCGGGTCATGGAGTCAATATGTTCATGGAAGTATCCTGTATGTGGTCAGGTTTCTGGTTCTTGTTCTCAGTTGGTTCAGCACCTGTCACGTGTGAGGTCACGTTCCGAGTTTGTGTTTGTGGTTGGACCCTTGCCTTCAGAAGACCCCAATACCTTGTGGTATTTGCCATGCCCCAGGCACTTCAGATCTTGTCCCTTAACTTTGCAGTTTCTATGTTTGTTATTTTGCTATTAAAGTCTTTATTTTTTGGACAAGACCACCATTCCCATCCCTTATTTTGCCAGTTCCCCTGGCCAAGCAAGCAAAGACTGAGATACTGAACAACCTTGGCAGCTTCTCTGCTGGCCCCTCTCACTCCAGGGAATGGCAGGGTGAGCCTCACTTTGTGCAGCARTGCCAGGGGACAGCAATCAGGTGCATCCTGAGAGAAGAAGCTCTTTAGTGTAAGCAGCAGCTCTGGTGCTGCTCAGGAGCTGGCACCATTTGTGCCATGGTGCGGGAGGCACACTCTGTGCCCTGGTGAGGCTCTGACCCCTCTYGTGCACCTTTGCAGAGCACCAGGGACACAAAACCTCACCAAGAARTGGTGAGCAGCACCTGGAATGTGACAAATCTCATTTCCCTGCAGCCTGGGGACAGCCCCGGGTGTTTGTCCCCTCCCCTGACCCTAGGGATCAGCAGGAGGGTGCAGCGTGTCTGGRGCAGCACAACAGGTTAGGTTAGACATGAGTAAAAAATTCTTCACTGAAAAGGTGATTGGGCCATGGAATTGTATGCCCAGGGAGGGATGGAGTCACTGTCCCTGGATATGTTTAATTAAATACTGATTGGGCCATGGAATTGTATGCCCAGGGAGGGATGGAGTCACTGTCCCTGGATGTGTTTAATCAAAGCCTGGACAGGCCACTTGGTGCCTGGGTTTAGGTGAWGAGGAGGTGTTGGGTCATAGGTTGGACTTGAAGATCTCAAAAGGGTTTTTGCAACCCAGTTGTTGTGATGCTGTGGAAATTCAGATTTGTGTTCAGTAGAGCCCCAGGCAGGGCAGTGTAGGAACAGAGAGATGGCATCAACCATGTCCAGAGCAGCCTGGGACTCTCAGGCTGGAGCCTGCTGCTCCTGCAGGGGGAAGTGAGGCAGCAGCTGCTCCCCCTGCCAGGATGTTCCAGCCTGGCTCTGCCTGCTGGCTGCATCCCCTGGGATCAGCTGCTGCCACATGGACCTGGGAGCAGCTTCTTTGTAAGGAAAAATAGCAACACAAACCCACTTTTATGTGCTTATCTTTATGGGCTATGAATATATGTTTGGTATGATAGGCCAAAAAGATTCACTGTATCACACAATTGTATTCTTTCAGGTAGGCAGAAATTCTCAGTTCTGAGTTTTGGKGTGAACATTCTGTGAAATGTTTGGTGTGAAAATTCTGTGGGGTTTTGTGGATGTTTTGCTGAGTTTAAGTTGTAACAATTAGTAAGAATATTATGACTGGTGGGGAAATCTATGGCCAGGAGGAGAGTTAGTCACCCTTAAAATGACTTATTTCAGCAACATAAATATCCTTTCTAGGATTACAGGTATTTGTGTCATTGCACAGTAACATTTGTATTGTAACTATGTATCATTATTTATCTACTATCATTATTTATCTACTATCATTATTTATCTACTATCATTATTTATCTACTATCATTATTTATCTACTGTTAATTTAATTTGGCAGTGTTAAAGCTGACAGAAAACAACTAATAACTGCTATTTATAAAAAATGCAATCAGCAGCGCAATAATTCCCTGCTAAGCTAATTCACTCAAATATATTAGATTTTCACTGTTAAAAAACAAGTCTCCTGTGATCAAAAGAAAGGTAAGACTTGTACTCATATCAATTTACCACTAGTTCTACTTCATCAAAGCTGAAATACATAAACTGAAAAAAACCCCTGAAATGCGTTTTCATTGCAATTCAGTCTTTTCTAAGGGAGACAACATTGTTTTGTTACCATTTTTTTCCCTCTCATTATAGATAAAGAAAATATCTGTAAAAATATGTCATTGCTTTTCTAATTGCCCTCACAGCATKATGCATGATTGCAATTTCTATATTCTTGTTATGTCCAGCCCTGGATCCTCTGGCATTTCCTTTATCTGATCACAGAAGTCATATGCTGACCGTTCAGCTCTTTACCCTCACAACTTCTATCTCATTCCTTGTCCTTATTCAAAAAGAGATCTGAAATGAACAGAATTACAGTTTTGCTATTCCCTSGAACCTGCTGGGGCTGGGTGGAGCTGCACCCAGGGCTGCTGGAAACTCCCCCAGGCATCAAACCCTGGTTCAGACTGTGCCTGCGTTTCTCAGCAATTATTTACAATACTTTTACTGACTCTGAAACACAGTGCTTCTTTAAAGAAAACTCCATAAGAARTAACATTAATATTGAGAGTTTTTCTCTCTGAGCAGTACCTTGCTGTGCTCAGCWAAGCTCCTGCTAAAGCCCATGGATGTGCTTGTGGAGGTTTCATCATCTGATTTCCTCCTCCTTTGGCTCTGGGGCTSTTTTCTAGAACTTGGGTAAACAATCCCTGGCAAAAGCTGTGTACTTCAGCTGGGAGCTGGGCAAGCTGGCCTAATAGATCTTTTCCATTCCTCACCTCTAAAACCCAGTGCAGTCTATTTTTTGGGTTTTTTTTTGGTGTCAGTGATCAGTGGAGCATATCTGTGTGTGCTGGAGAAGAGATTGGCTATAACCACCTTGTACTTGCTTTGACATGTGCTTTGTCTTCTTATAAAAAACAAACTTTAAAAGTTCATAGTTAATGAGGCCTCAGATTCTTATAAGCAGTTTAATCAGGCTGTGCCAGTAGAAGGCACGTGGTTAAACACAGTCTCTTCTAAGCAAGGGCATGACTTCCTACTTTTAAAGCAKGATATCTTTTTCTTTTGGGTCTCTGAGTCTTGACTTACATTTAATCTTTCAATTAAATTCCCTTCAGACGTGAATTTTGTCAATGCTCATTTCTCCCACACAAAAATCTGCTTACATTATGCGATGCTTTCTTCAGATCTTCTCTGTTCTGCTTGGCATTTCCCACCTCCTTTTTTATTTTTTCGTTCTCTCTGCTGGAAGGAAAAATTGTTTTTAACAGTGCCTGAAGCTTTGYCTTTGTCCTTCCCTCGTGTCCCCAGGACAGCAAATCCCCTCTGCAGGGCAGATCCCCCCGAGCCCCTCTGCTGCCCTGAGCTCTCAGCTCCAGCAGGGACAGGAGGAGCAGGGGCTCACAGCCCAGGACAGGCACCCCTGGGTACAACTCAGAGAATGGGGAGGAAATAAARAATAGAAGAAATGAGTGAGGAAATKAATGCACCTGTTGAATGAAGGGGATCTCAATCCAGCTTGGTGTGTTCCCTCTCACACGTCCCTGGGTTGTTCCTCAGCTCCTGGGTTCACTCCCAGGTGTGCAGGGCCTTGGGCATGGTGGTGCTGTGCCTCATCCCTCCTGTGGCTGGAACAACCCTGGCCAGCTTTGGACTCGGCTCTTTTCTGTATTTCCTTTTGGGAAAGAGCCCCTGTTGGCAGGTTGAACACGCTGCTTTTAAGGAGCTCCTAGTTCAGAAGGGTTTTGTGAATTTCTGCAGCTTTCAGCAGCCATAAAGAGAACTGTTCTCCCTCCTTGAACACAGCTGTACTTTTTTCAGAGCTGGGTTTTGATGCCCACTTTTATTTGTCCTTTGAGCTTTGTCACTGAGTAGAGTCACTCGCAGTTGGAGAACATCAAAGGATGGGTGGTTTTACAGGTCACATTTAAGCATATAAATAGCTTTGAAGTTTATACTTTGTTGGAAGAAAATGCTTGGTTGGTTGTTGTTTCATCACATCTTAATTACAGAGACTGACTCTGACCACTACTGAAATTTCAAACAAAAGTAATGTGGTCTTTGCTTCAAAGGGAGTTTCACACACAGAGTGGGCAGCCAGGGGACAAGGACTAATACAAGGACTCAGGACTGATGACTTCTCCTTTTTTCAACTTATTCTGGCAGGAAAATGCTCAAACATCTCCTTTCATATCTACACATTCAGGATCTCATCAGAATCTTGAGATCTGGCCTATTATAATTTAAAATAGGTCCCTTTAAACTACTCTTTGAGGAGACAGGGTTTCTGCTCGTGTGCTGCTATAGGAATTTCCCAAATTAATGAKCTGGGCAAACTTCAGAGTAGGTTTGCAGTGTGAATGCAGAGAGCCTGTCTGTTCACTGACCTCACTCCAGAGACCTGGAAAGATAAAAGTTTTATTATCCCTCCCTGGTGGACTCCCAGGGGACTCACTCWGAGTCTTGTTTTCACAACACATTCAGGTATGAGCCTTGACCCAAAAACTAAAAATCTGTCTCAAAGTCACAGGGGAATGCACCAGCAAGGACTGGTGCACTTCAACCCTAATTGTTCTTTTTCCARGCAGGGTGAATATAAGCAAATTCTGCTTTCAGGCAGGCTGCTATTGATGGGGACCTCCCTGCACAGAATAATTCATCCAAATTAGCCMCTGCATCTGGTTTCAGTCACACAGCTCTCCATCACTGCTTTACGGATTAGGAGATCTCATCTAAGATTTAACACATTGATTCAATTACTTCAACTTGTGCTTCAAACACCATCAAAGTGTTGATTCTTTTCCCTTAATTCTTTTGAAAGGCTAATTCAGACTGACTCATTAACTAGAGAAGACTGCAAATTTGGATAATGCGTTTAAGTGGAGAAGCTTGATCCATCTTGATTAAAAGACTTTTTGTAACTAATGCTTAACCTCTGAAGTTCATAAACTGAGCTACAGTTAATGAGTGTGTTTCATTCTCAAATGTTTAAGCATCCTCCCACTTCTTTTTGCCCCAAAATCAAAAGGAGACATTTCGTGAGCTGAGAAATGCAATGTTTATGCTAATTCAATATCATAATTATTTCACAGTCACTGAAATACCTATGTGCAAACAGTTACATAAATGCCATGAATAAATACACCAGCATACTGTTTACTTTGCTGAGAAAATCAGTTCATTAGAAGGATACATTATTATATTGCCTAATTAGCCATCATCCAGGAAGGACATTTTCATGAAGAGCCAGATGGGCAAAAACTGTCCTGGATCACTTGTTCTGAAAAGGCACTGCAGGAAAAAGTGATTAGCAAACATTTCTGATACATTTCCTTGTGTTTGGAACAGGCAGGGATGTGGGAAAAAACAAACTTGGTGCATGACTTTGAGGCATGGAAGGGGATCCTTCTGGCTTCCTGCATCACCAGCATAAATTAAAGAATATATACATAAAACSAAATAGTTTTGGGGGTTGTATTCTAGGTCACAAACACGAGGTCAAACAGCTTCTTCACCTGATCCCTGGTGTTAGGAAAGCTAGTAATTGTGCTTGAATACAACAAAAAGGGATTACTATGTACAGTRGAGTGCATCTAATAGGATGATTTTTGTGGAGTTCTTTTTACACCAAAATACTTGTTTASTGTAAAACAGCAGTCTACTGTAAAATAGGCATCTGACTGGTCTGATCACAGGAGATGTGAGCAGTAAAACTGGGTGGAAAGTTTTAGCGTAACGTTTGTTCAAAATTTTGCCTGTGCAGGAGATATTTGCAAACTCAAGAAAGTCATCTTCTGACAGAAGGAGAATGAAAGTGGGCCACAGGCCAAGAGCTTGCAGGGAATAACTCCCAGCAGCACAGGGCAGGGCACCAGAAAMCAGAAATTTTCTCCTCCCTGGAAATCCCAGAAGAGTTTTGAACGCACCATTCACATTGCTGACCCAGGCACCAGGAGCAGGAACCCTCTGCTCCTCCAGCTTTGCCAAGTCAGCAGAGGGAAGMCCCAGAGCTGCCAAGGGATTTGCTCTGACCTGATGGGGCTCTCGAAAGCCTTTTTCTCTGCTGAAGCACTGGTGTAGCTGTAGTGGAAGTGCATGTTTCTCTGTGGCCTTAAGGCTGCTGAATGTGTTTTTGTGAGTGTGATTGTGAGCTGGGCACAGCAGCAATGTCCTCGTGGTGTTTGGGAGGCACAGAGCACCTCCAGAGGGAGCCGACCCAGTGCTCACACACTGGAAGGGATGTGAGCTCTGTGCCTGCCACTGGAGCAGCTGTCATAATGTCCTTTTGTAACAGGAAAGATCTGACCAATGGAGCAAGCAATATGTTGCTTGTTCACAAACAACATCCACTCTCTGGCATGGATGCTTTGGTCCAGAAATTTTATATCTCAACAGTTAATGCCTGAAAGAAAACCATATCCCTCCAATGTGAGTCCCTGGGAAATRAAACTGAGAGAACTGGTGTTTAGACAGTTTTATTTGCTCCTCAGTGTGTATAATTAAGTTTGAATACTTCATTTTCAGGCTACATTGAAGTTATCTTAAAAGTCATTTACAGGTTGCAAGTTATTTYATCCCAGAGAAGAGGCCTAAATGTGAGCTCTGTTTTCCTTGACTTCAGGAAGCAGAGGTTCAAACAGTCCATGTGTAAATGTCTGCTATTTAAATAAAAGGGAGGGGGCACCTGCCTGCTCATCTGGAARCAGAGACTTGGGGTCACCAGCTTGCATGGCCAGGATGCCAGGCTCTCCAAGGTCACTCCCTGGCAATCCCAGTTCTGGCCTTTGGGAGTTCCTCCCTTTGTTACCAGCATCTTGTCCAGCACTCCAAAAACAGTGTCCCTAAACTGTAGCTGATGTAARTCACAGAGCATCAGTGATTTCCATGAAAGCTGAGGGCAGGGTGTGGCTGTGGAATGCTGGAATGGCATTGACAGAGCCATCCAGAGCTGTGTCCTGCCCTGTGAGGGGGGYTCACAGCAGGCATGGTGACAGCAGAGGGTTGCAGCACCAGGACTGCAGAACTTTGCTCATGGGCTGTTCTGCCACAGGAAAAGAAGCTGGTGCTCATGCAGGGAATAAATCAAAGGCTTCAGCAGCAGCAAGGTCTCTCTGTGCCAGGCAGATGAAGAATTCCTCCCTGCCTTGCTTCTWATGCTGCAGCTCAGTGGGGTGAGGTGACAGTGCAAACATGTACGAGACACAGAGCTGCTGCTCTGGTCCCCAGCCACCCCATCTCATTCAGGGCTTTTTTTGACAAAGTAGGTTACTAGATCTGTGTATAATGAGGGCAGGGATTGTGCTGCTGCTGCTGCTGCTCTCCCAGTGCTCAGCTCTGGCCCAGTGCTGTGTCCCTGCTGAGGGGGACACGGCCCTGCCGTGGCATTGGAGATCCCTGGGGAGCTCCATCCCCTTCCACTGTCCTGGGTTGCTCCAAGCCCCATCCAGCCWGRCCATGGGCACTTCCAGAGATCCAGGGGCAGCCACAGCTTCTCTGGGCACCCTGTGCCAGGGCCTCACCACCCTCACAGTAAAGAATTTCCTCTCAATATCCAGCCTAAACCTGCCCTACCCTACACATGGCACTTGGTGCTAGAGTCTGGCTGAGGTGTTAGGGCATAGGTTGGACTTGATGATCTTAGAGGCCTCTTCCAACCTCACTATTCTGTGATTCTGTGATATGGTTGTGTGTCCTGATATGAACTCATAATTATGTATACATGCACTACAAATGTACTTACCCCTGTAACATCACTAGAGACTTTCACACTTTAATCAAAGTTCTTTTGCTTATTATGATACAGGACATCCCCCAGGGGTCTATGGAGAATTTTRCATATTCATGGCAAAGTTGTCTCTCCAGCAAATCGTTTCCTGTGTGAAGGATAAGACAAACAGATTTAAAATGAMAACAGGGGTAATCTGAGTGCAGGACCTGCCCAAAGATTCGCTCTGATTTCCAGATTCCCATGTGAAGAAGCTGTTCATTGGATCTCATTGCTGGAAGCCCCAGCACTGGCAGCACGTGGCTGGAAAGCAGAGACAGCTCTGCACAGCTCCTGCCATCCCCAGGGCATTGCACAGCCCCCAGGGCGGGCTGGTGCTGCAGGGGACATGTCTGGAGGCAAAGCTGCCAGCAGAGCATCTCCCTTCTCCTTTTCATCTTATTTTCAGTTCTTCATTTGAGCAGCACTATTAACTCCTAYTGCTGTTTATTGCTTTGAGGAGAGTTGTATCCCATCTCTGCAGGGATGGGCAGCACCCTGGGGAAAGCAGCTTTCCTCCACCAGCCATGGCACCTCTCATGGTGGAGCCTTTACAGAGCAAGGCTGGGCACTGCAGAGGAGGTGAAATGTGGAGGGTGGTGGCAGGGCACTCAGGGCACTCTGCTGTAGGGCTCAACTTGGCTTGCAAAGATTTGGAAGATGCTCTAAAGTCATTTTCCAAAACTAATACTTAGATAAGGATTACAAGGCTGCCCGTGCTCCTGGCAAGCAATGGTTTTGTAGTGGTTTCCAAGGCACAGCAAGCCAGTATTTTCCCCTGAAATGCCACTTTTAACTATGGAGTTGGGGGAAAAGGATTACTCCAGTGACTCTGACAGACCTCATCACTGCCTGCCTGTACTTCATACACACTGCTGGGCTGATCCAGATGGAAAACCTCCAGCTGTGTTGGTCACACAGGCATGTTAAGCCAGGACCAGTTATTTTCCCCTCCAGTCTGCTACAAACACCTTTAAATGTGTCTTCTGAATCTGCAGGGTGAGCATTCTGGAGATTTAACTTCTCTACTGATAGGGGCATCCACTTTGCACAGTGACTCTGCAGAAGCAATCTGGGGTTATCTGTGATCTTGGGGCCTTGTGCAGCTCACATTCAGCAGGTATTTGTACCCCCAAGTCAGCAAGTGGAGGTAGAGAGCATCAGCATGAGGAAAGGGGACAGAATCTGATCTTGTGCAGACCAGTCATGCTGAATTTGGATGTTCAGAGACAGCACTGAATGTGTGATGACTTGCTTGAACAGGACTCTCCACAACTCCCTTGGAGGAACAGGATTAGTGCTTGGCCAAAATGCATGTGAAAGMGGCTTTTCTTTAATTTTCCACATTCTTCTATATGCCTTGTGCCATCTACATACTAGATTTTTACTCAGTCTGTAGGTTTGGGAGCTACTTGAGTGGAGTTTAGAAAAATGTGAAGGGTTTAATTATATCCTCATTCAATTTGGTGGGAGTTTTGCCATTGATTTAAGTGGGAACAGAGCTGTGAAAAAGGATTTGCATGCATTGATTAATTGTGCTGCAAGGGAAGGTCGAATGGGTGAACTTGGAGAAGAGGGAAAGTTCAATGTCCTAACAACCGTGGCATTCCCATCCCTTTGACATTCGATTTCTCCTTTCAATAAATGTATCACAGAAATAGGGTTTGTTTTGGATCTACAAATATTTGGCTTCAAGGGTGTGTGATTAGTTTTGAATCCATAAATATAAATGAGAATTTTTGGCTTAATTGTGGGAATTCTTTGGCTTTGCATTTCAGYGGTGGTTTCCTTTTCATCTGGCAACATAATGCCTGACTTTGTTTTGCAATAGCAACACTTCAAAAATATATCTGTCAATATCCACATGGTAAAGGTCACTTAGGGCTGTGAGATTTCCTGCTGTGAAGGATGCAGTGAGATAGAGCAGATGAGAGTCATTAGGCACAGAACAAGGAACCGGAGCTGCCAAGCTCACAGAGCTCAGTGTGGCCCATGTGCTTTGCCAATAATCCCRGCCCAGAGCTCCCCAGCTCACTCTGCCATCCCAGGAAATGGGAAATATCTGCTCATTTTGTCTTCCCCATTGCTTCTGCCATGTCCTGTGACCACTGAGAGGCAATCCCAGATTRTCCACTGAGAAACCAGGGGGCTGGGGGATGTGTGGTGTTTTAGGATTCCCTTAAAATCTGCTCAGAGGCACTTGGGCGAGCCTCAGTGGCTGRTGTGTGGCCTTCAGGAGGGAATGGGGTGATGGATCAAAGCTGTGTTGGCTCCTCTCACGCAGGTGGGTGCCCCCCACACTGACTGTGTGCCAGGAGCCATCCTGCAGCACTGTCTGGCCCTAGGTCATGGTTCTGAATTTTGAAACAGTTGGGTAGGAGATGGCTGGGTCTGCAACCAGTGAAACTTGACCTCTGCAAGTCCTTTAGCCCAAACAAACCAAGGTGAGAGAGCAGCTGGAGAGGAAGGGATGAGCATGACAGCACCAGAGAGCGGCAGTGAAGCTCCAGAGGCAGAGGAGCTCCTGTTCCTTCACCAACACACCTGATCAGGCAGCAGAGTGCTGCTGCTTCTAAGCAGGGAGCCTCCACAGGCAGGGCTGCATGGACAAACTGATTTAAATAYGTTAATGACCTTTTTATTTATGGGTGCATATTCTGGGAATCCTGAAACGCTGCCAGCCCTTTGTCAAGCTTTTGGGAAGCACGTGCACTGCTGGAGAGAGCCTGCTGTGCTGTCTGCCTTCTTCTCCCAAGGGTCAGGCATACAGTGTTTATTCCTCACTGATCTCTCTTGGCAAGTTCAGCTTTGTTTGGTCTGGCTTTTCTCCTAGCCTTGTCAGTAGTCCTCTCTACGTGCTCTAACAGCTATATCTGCRTTCCCAAATATCTCAATTTCCTGCTTTTTCTGAATTCCATATAATATATTGATATTTGCATTAATAAAGCATGAGGAACATCCAGGGTTTTAATTAACTGAGTTCAGCTGTCTCTGAACTTGAGAAAGGTGCTGCCACAAACCATGCTGCAAATGAAGTTAAATTGATAAAGCTGATCACAAATCCAGTCAGAATGAATAACAGCTATGCCAACTTGAAAAAAAGTTGGTTTTTTTTGGTCAACTTTCATGATATTTGATTATAAATATAAATTCAAAAAGACATCTATACTTACTCAAATAGGGCCAAATCCTTATTTGYCATTTCTGGCTACATCCCAGTTTGTAGCTTAGAGAACCTGAGCACTTCCTTCAAATCCTTGATGATAATAACCTAGATTTTTCTCCTTCTCCCATTGTGGCCTCAAATGTGCTAATGCAGCTGCCAGGTTTGGGCAGGAGAGGATTTCAGTGGAGTCAGGCAGCTTTCACAGAGTTCTCTGGGAACAGGATTAGGCATCAAGTGGAGATAATTTGGGTTACATGGTAATTTGAAAGGTAACTCTTGATTTAAYTGGCAGCTGGATCTTCACTTCTGAACTGCTGAGGATGCAGTGACAAGGATAAATAGCACCACAGGACCTGGCTATGATTTCTGGCTGGCTGGACTTCATGTGAGCTCAAAATCACGTCCACATTAATGGAAAAAAGCTGTTGAAAGGAGGGTATTACCATTGTCATTGTGTGGACAAAGGAATGGCCCTGTGGGGACAGGCTTCTGACAGCTTTATTTATAACCCTCCTCCAAAGAGAGCCTGAGTGCTCCACAGCTGGCTGGGAGGTAACAGCAGACACGACTTATGCTGGGTCTCTCGTGGCAAATCAAATCCAATAAGAAACATGTTCAAATGTGAACCTACAATTTTCATACTCTGTTTAAACCCYGATGATGTTCTCTTCTGGGATTTTCTGGGTGACTTGTAATCTTTAGCACAGTCATCTGCAGCAGCAGAAGTTGCACATGAGCCACTGTGCTTTTGAAGTGATTCCTCGCATTGCCTGCAGCTCCGCGGCAATCGCTCACTGCGGGTAATTAAATTGTCCTGGGCAGAGCTGGGAAGGACTCATGGCAAATGGAAAGAGGAGAAAAATTAGAGCCAGAGGTTCACTGATCATAGCTGATGCTAAAATATCTTTTTTTAATGGAACAATTTATTTTCTAGTTTGTAGCAGTAGCTGAATTAATCAGCTGCCTGTGGCTGCCTTTGCATACAGAATCAGGGACAGGCAGGGTGACCACGCTGACTCTGCCACTCATAATCCAGCACCAGATCTCTAAAAAGACTCTGTTCCATTCTGTTTGCATTTTCTGCCTTACCACTTCTCTTTCCATCCCTGTTGATCTTTTTATTTTTWTCACTTAGCCTTCCTCCTAAAACTGGTGCCTCTTCTGCTACAATTACCTGGCAGAGTTCAAGGTCAGGAACTCACCACTCATCATGGAAGGAGATGTGCGAAATGGTTTGAGCAACAAAGTCTCCACCCATGGTAGTGCTGCAGCTTTTTATCAACTAAACACCCACCTCAAAATGAATTAATGTTTTTTTCCAAGGTTAGGCCCTCTCTGTTCTTCAGAGCAGAACTGGAAGGTGAAATGACTGAGTGGTTTAGTGGCAACACACAGCAAGACAAAATAGGAGTTTCTCATTTTGCATCCCAGTTCCTTGATGACAATATGTATAAAAGAATCTTTGAAACAGGCTGGGAATCAAATAAATATTCAGCTGGAGAAACAAATTGGGAACAGATAGTTCCAGACCTAACCAGGCATGCAGAGCCCTCKGTTGATCTAGAAATTAGAGATTTCCATAGTCAGCTGAGCACTTCCCAAAGAGTATCTAAATGTTTCCCAAGGTTAATTTGAGAGTAGAAATGATCTATAAATCATTATGATGTAGTGAGTAGATAAATCAGACAAAAAGGGGGTGATTTTTAAACTACTATCAGGATAGTGATAGCCGAATGCCAGATAAAATTGTAAAAACAATTGTTTATAAAGGCATTTGTAAGCTAAAGGAAAACTAGAATGGAAAGTTACTCTGTTTGGGGAGAGGGGTTTGAGTGTTTCTGGGTCCTTTTTAATGAGTTTGTTGAATCAATTTGTATATCTAGCCTAGCACCAGCCTTGCCAAAAGCCTGAGCTGAACACCAGGAGTCTGTGAAGCAATTTTACAGAATTCATTGGGCTTTTGGTCAAGCCCAGGACCTGGGCTCATTCATGTTCTCATGGTTTTAATTCAGGTTTCTCACAGCTAATAATACTGAGATTACAAAATGCTCTTGTGGAAGAAGAATCAGTCCTGGCCTTCCCCACATGGCTGGTTTCAGGTGAAATGTCTGGATTTTGCCATGGAAATTACCTTTCTTTTGTGTCATCTCTGCTTCTTTCAAATACACATTTGAAGGATTTTCCTSCTCCAGAATATGCTGTCTCCAGTCTAGAAGATTTTTATTTTAAGTGCAGTAGTCAGATTGATGGCCCTTTTACCTGAAATACCCAGTGGCTGTTTCAGTTAGCACTGTGTAAGCATTTCCCCAGGTGGGATGGGGTCTGTAGGCTGTGCATGGCAGTGATTGCCATTCCTGTAGAAAATCAGTCCAGATTTCCTTATCTGAGACCCAGCTGGCAGCCTGGGAGCTGCAACCCTGCATGGATTTTGCACTCTCTGCTGTGTTCCCTGCAGCACCTTGTACCTAAGCTAGTTCATTTGGAATTGGAGGGCTTTTCACTTTTTGGGAATTTCTTTACAAAATTCTCTACAGAATTATTTTTACACCAATTCTCATTTATAGAGGAGAAGCCCTTGGCTGCTTTGAGCTTATCACAGTGTTCCTGTTCTTTGTATTTACACACAAATTACTGCAAGTCCATTAAGTTCTCCCACACCACAGTAATGGCATGGTGGTGATTTATGTTTTAACTGTAACAGCAATTCACCAATTGACTAGAGTGTTTCTTGTCATGAATATTTTAATGAGTGCTATAGATTTTATATCTGGTGAAAGAATATAATTTTCAGATGTCAGCTCTTGCCAGATGACATAGCAGAAGAGAGGCACAAACTGTTCAAATGAACAAATGTCTAATAGACTGATCAGAAAATTACACTGTAGCTGCTTTTTTTTCATGTTTCTTTGCTRCCAGACATTTGCTAAGCTGATGACCTGATTGACAGGTAACACTTCACTGCATTTGTAGGTTTCTTTGAACAAAGATCAGGGAAATAAAATAATGAAGAGAAATATATTTACTACTAGCAGAAAATCTGAAGGAACAGTTTGCATGTTCCTCAAGAGCTGTGTTTGCCAGGGAAAAGGGCAAAGGTAATGGGAATGAGATGATCTGAATATCCTTTGTAACTTCTCCTATTTGAACTGTCAAAGTGGAGGAAATCACTCAGAACTAACCCCTGGCTTGAGTTACATGGTGAAAGTCTTCAGAGAATGTGGGCAGAAAGCACCAGGGGTCAGCTAGAGCCCCGTCCTGGGGGAGGGAGGACACAGGAGGGATCCTGGGGGACAGGGCTGTCTTCAAGGGCTGATGTTTCCAGAGAGGCAGGACACAAACCTGATCTGAGCTGTCTTGGCAGACACAAGCTCGACCACAATTGGTTTTTTGCATGTCCCTATAAACAAGGTCCATGAAGACTTCACAGAGCGGCTGTGGGATATTAGGAACAGGTGTTTGTAAAGAACTTGGGAAGATTTTCTCCCATTTGTTGGTGTTCTGGTCACCAGAGTCTCTTGCAAGAGCCTGAGAACACAAGTAGCCTCTAACCAGGAAGACTTTTCTCTCCTSCTGGTTCCTGCTAAAGGAATTCCTTCTCCTTCAGGGTTACAGTGGAGGGAAAAGGACAACAGTAAAAGTGAGGGGGAGATGGATAGCTGTCATTGTAAAGTGCTGCCTTCTGAGTCACAGCCCTTTTAGGAAAAGAGGAGAATAATTTCTTTAGTTGTAACTGAATGGTTGAGGTTGATAGCAAGAGGAAAGACAGTTCCTGTCAGCAGGCAGAATTCCTGTCCAGCGCAGGGGATGAGGAGAGAGCAGCAATCGTGTCCAGACAGCCAGGTCATTGTCACATG